>CABEGB010000468.1:0-33473 GCA_901521435.1 Crematogaster levior | reverse complement strand
CCAGAAGCGGTACGTTTTTATATTACTATCATATATATACAAATACAAAAAATATTACTATAGTTTATAGCTATATATATTATATTCTGTGTCACACACACAAACAAACACATACATACACACATTCTTTATTTACACAGATCATAATTTCACTTTTGTATATAAATTTAATCATGTATAAGAGATAAATATGTATATTTATATAAAGTGAAATTATTTATATATATTTATATACATATTTATATGTATGTTGTGTGTGTAATTTACTATATAAAATAATATGTATCTTAATCGTAATTATTTTATATAGGTCGGACAAGTATCAGCCTGTTTTTCAAAAGCATTTCACAGAATACCACGTTCAATGACAAGTTCTTTAACGGGCAGTGACTTTAATGGTTTCAATGCTGGTGAAAAAGTTAATTCTAGAGTATTTATCTTTGAAGTCACTATGGAAATAAAAGAAGAAGATGGAAAAGGTGGTTTTAGTACAGTCCCAAAAGATAGAAATTGTTTCAAATTACGGAGCAATGTAGCAAAACAAGTTTGTTTGAGTATCCAGCAAGTGTCCAGTAAAGAAGGTGGCATTACGCTTGAAGTCGAGAGATGTTTCGGAGTTCTTGTTAGTCCCGGGCGAAATGTTAAACACAGTGATATGCGACTACTCGAGATGGTAAAGAGAGATTCACACCAGCAAGTTAATTTTATGTCTATAATCAGCTCAGATGTTCGCAATATTACAACAATTTTACAGCAAGTTAATACTGGACCAATAATGCAAGATAAACAATGCTATAATATTTGTGGACGTTGGGATCCTGCAGATCCCGCTTTGGAAACTCTTAATATAGAAACTTCTAGAGAGGGTAAAATTTTCATAACCGTTGCTGTTGATCTCGTTATTAGAGATATTCGAGAACCAGTAAGATTTGTGATAGAAACGTCGGTTAAAGTGTTTCCACAAAACGAGAGATTTTGGTATTTTAATAAAAGGAATCTCGTGCAACAGTTTTATCTTAATTCCAAAGAGGTAAGCTATTGTGATATATTCTTATTATCTATATATAAAACATTATGTTTCGTAAATATTTATCTATTTACATTACGTGTTATTATCTATAATCTCTTTATAATAGGTAATTTCTGGGGATGGTACAGAAGTACATTATGAGGTACAAAGCATAGAAACATCCGGCGAATTAGATAGAAACAGATTAAATCTGGCTCTGAATCTGGCATCTTTAATCAGATCGCCCTCTTTAACTAGTATCGACACACTTACACCTAAAGAAGAAATAGATTCAGGTAATAAACTAAGTTCTTGAAAAATTTGGTTTGTTAATTTAATAACAAAATGTTTTTGTTAATATTTCAATTTCTGCATATAGACGGGGATGAACCTATGTTAAGTGGTACAGGCGAAGTCTCGAAGGATTGCTCAGCGGATGAATTGGCCAGCTGGGCTGAAGTTTTAGATAGTTGGCAAGTTAACGAGCAGCGTCCGAAACTTCTTATAAAACTAACAAAACAAGGAATTCCTGAAGCTTTACGTGGTGAAGTTTGGCAACGTTTGAGCAATTGTGACAATTCGCAAGAGATGATGGACAAATATAGAATGTTAATTACGAAAGTGAGTAATATAATTTCATATAAAAAAATGGCTAAGTTTTTTCTCTAAAATATAATGAATTTTGGTATAATAATAAATACACAGGAAAGCAGCTGTGAGAGTGTAATTTTAAGGGATATTAATAGAACATTTCCAGCCCATGATTTCTTTAAAGAAACGGGTGGCTTAGGGCAAGATTCTCTATACAGAATAAGTAAAGCATATGCTGCTCACGATGAAGAGGTTGGATATTGTCAAGGCCTCAGTTTCTTAGTTGCTAGTCTGTTACTGCACGTAAGTAATTGCTATACAGTTTTGTAAAAACTAATTTTGTAGAATTGGTGGCAGAGTTCTTTACATTATTTAACAGTTTATAAAGTATTTATCGACAAAAACGAACTTAGGTATTTCTTCTAGATGCCCGAAGAGCAAGCATTTTGTGTTCTGGTCAAATTAATGTACGACTATGGTCTTCGAGATTTGTACAAGGATAGATTTGACAACCTTTACATGCGATTTTATCAATTAAATCGTTTAATAGAAGTAAGTTGTATGGTTAATCTGTATGTGATAATGTGACATCTATATGCCAACAAAATTATGAACAGGTTGAGCTATACTTTCTACAATTTGCTTTTAGGATCAATTGCCGGAACTTTATAAGCATTTCTGTGATCGCGGTGTAGAAACGCACATGTTCGCCGCACAATGGTTTCTAACGCTATTTACTGCTAGATTTCCATTATATCTTGTCTTTCATATCTTGGATGTATTTCTTTTACAAGGACTCGACACGTTATTCCAAGTCGCCCTCGCTTTATTGATGGTAAGCTGTCATAAACAAGTTAAAAAGTTTATAATCTAAACAAAGTAACCGTTTTATCAATTTAATTGATATGATTCTTCATATTTATTCCATAAATGATGTGTCAAAGAAAATTAATTTTATTTTTCAGCTTTGTAAAAAAGAGTTGTTACAACTAGATTTTGAGAGCATATTAAAATACTTCCGGGTGCACTTACCAAAACGTTGCCGAAACGAAGAAGTTGCACGCTATGTTATGAAGTTAGCTTGTTCAGTGACGTTGAAAAAATTGAAGAAATATGAAGCAGAATTTATGACGTTAAAAGGTAATTTTATATTCTACGTTTGAACTACAAACTTCTCCATTCACTTTTAAACACAATGTCCCATCAATTCATTAGGACACTACACTGTACTGTACATGCATGTACATTTCGTGTATAGTTCAGCAATCATTGCCTGTTGGTTGTGAATTTGTTTTCAGTGTGGGTAAAAGCTTTATAGGCACATATAAACTTTCACATTTATATGCATACTACATTTAAAACTAAAAAATCAAAAATTCTTGTATGACAAAAATTATTATTAATAAAACTATATATAATAGAGTTTTTAGGCTGTGCCATGGAATGTATAAATTTCTTTTAGTACTTAGAAAAGAATTTTTCTTCAATCTGAAATCAAATACAATATAATTAAAATACATAGAAATATATTGGTATATATTTTGATAATACGACTAATAGATAATATAATATCAAAAGATAATTTGATATTATTTAATATCATCTAATATACATTAATTAAATATAGAATATATCTAATTTATGTGTAGAACAATATTATGTACATGTATAGTTATATGTAAATTCGGTAAAATATACACGAGATAAAAATTCATACTTTCTGAACCAAAGTATAAAATGTTTCTAATCTCACAGCATTCATAGCATTCAAACATACAATTAGTGTATATAGCTTTTTTCGGTCGAAAAGAAGAATTGAAGTCCGTTTATAGTTTTTTTGATAAATATTAATAAAAATTTTACAAACTTTACACACAACTCTTTATATTTAGGTGGTTTAGAAATACGAAATGGACATTGTAAATTACCTTACGGTCAGGTGGTGGTTTTGCTTGTATATTTTCTTGTTTTCAAATTCGAGTATTGCCACTTGGCAAAAGTATCGATTATTGTTAACGATTAATAAGAAATTTGTTGAACGCAATTTTAAAAGAGAAGAGAAAACATGGATTATTTTCTTTGGGAAATACAAAGACATATTTTCAAATTGCTAATAGCACTAATGTATGAAAACCGCTTATCTAATTACCTCTTAATATAAAATTCGAGTTTGATCCTAATTTATACCGTATATGCAGATGATTTGATCATACCTATATATACATTTGTTTGCTTTCATTTTTTTATTTTTTTCAAATAGTTTTCAATTTAATATAATACTGTTTGAATGAAAGTATGTATTGTTTAATAGTTTAATGATGTTGTATTAATGGATAAACAATGAATAATTATATTATCAATGATATTAAAAATAATTTTGTTGAATTTTTAGAGATTTAACAATAGATTAGCAGATTGATAGATTTATTGTTATTATCAATTTGACATTAATAATAATTGATGTTAAATTGATATTTTTATAAAATTTAAATTTGTCACAATGTTCATTTAAATATTCATTTGAATAAGGATATTAGAAACATGTAATAATGTATTTTTTTATTCCATTGACTGATTAACGAATTTACGAGCAACTGATCAAAATATAACTTCCATAATATAAAATACTCACATCGAAACTTATAGAATTATGTTGTATTTTTTGCGTTATTGGCTCGTTCTAATGCGTGCTGTGAACATTTAGTAAATACCGTTTGTTAGACAAAGCTATTTCGTATTATTAAATCTTTATTGTAAGTTTAATTTTGTAAAGTATTTATTTTTTAATGATATCACATTATTGGAAAATCTGATATTACGTTTGTTATTAGAATCCATGCTTATCGGCTGTAGCGCTTGTGTATACGACCTCTTGTATTGCTTTTTATTTATACATTATTTATTATTGCTTACTGAAAAATAAATCATCTCAGAGTACTTTTAGTTTTGTGAATTACCTATTTTATCCGATAATATCCTGCTCCCAATAGATATCTAGTAAATATCTGCACTTCCTACCTTCATATTTTTTGTTTTCCTTGTATTTGCTGTATTTGGGTATGCATGACGCATCAAGCGAAATTGTCAGCACTTTGTATTGTACTAATAACATCCATCGTATAGAAGTAGTGTAGTGCCACAATATAAATACAAAAATGCTAGATGATTAATTAACAAACAGAATAAAAGTAAAATAACTTAAGATATAAAATAATATGTATTTATAAAGAGTAAATTGTCTAATCTAGAGATTATCTGGAAGGAATTTGTGTGAAATATTTTTACAAAGATGTTATCTAAATTAATTCTATATATAATAGGTCGTTGAAGTATGCGTCAGCTGATAAGCAATCTGATAAGTAAGCTGATAAACATGTGATAAACTATAGATTGGCCAATCATATTAAGCAGGAACTTTCACATTTGCATATGCTAAAAATGTAATATGTTAAATTTGGACCTGATATAATAGTACAGAGATTATATCAATTATAAAAAAATACAATTTGTAATAGTCCTTTTTTTCTTAATTGGATTATGTACAGGGAACAAAATTAGGCAACCTTATAAAAAATATTTTGTCAGCAGTTTATATTTTTTTTTCTTAATTGTATATGCACAAGGAACAAAATTAAGTAACCTTATACAAAATATTTTGTTAGTCAAGTTTATATTTTTTTACAATATTCTAAAATATGGTAAAGCTCGCGAAATGAATATCTTATCAATATTGTTACTTAAGAGATATATTAGGTAGATAAAGATATCCAATATCAGCTATGTCAGCGGTTTAAATTTGGCCGTAGTACATTTCCTACAGCAGTATATAGCAAAACCGGCTCACGTGTTAACAAAATATCTGTATCAGTCAGTTATGTTTGGGCCATCTGCTTTTAACGTATCGGTGGTGCAAGTATGAGCCATGCAACAAAAGCACTAATAAAGAGTAAGAGAAATGTATTTATATAACACCTAAGTGCGCAATGCTAAAAAATTACTTCGTATTGTACAATTGTTATCGGATTTTTAAAGGAAATAAATATATAGTTTAAAAAAAAATATATATATATATATTTCTTATGCGAGACATTCAAGTACGTGTAACAAAATTAAAATGCATAAAATTTTTATAATAAAAAAATATAATTTATACAAAAAAATAAGCTTTTTAAACAATTTTTATTTTTTTATCTTATCTTTATATCTGTTATATATATCTTTTGTAATAACTACGTTTTTTTGTACAATTGTGCATTTGTAAATTTTAAAAATTTTAGAAATTCATAGCTATTTATAAATTTATAATCATAATAAAAAGCGAAAGAGAAATTAAACGATAAGAAAAAACCCGACCCGTAATAAATACAATCTGTCCAATAAATTCTTAAAAACTTGCCTAAATAAGAATTGTTTTTTTTTTACTCTTCGTATCACAGAGGCACAGGAAAATGCTGACGAATACAGTAACGAGGTGGAGCAATTACGCGGTACAGTGGCCAGAAATGAAGAAGAGAAGCAAAGATTGGAGGCAGAACTTCTGCAGATTAAGGAGATGCTACAGCGTGAGGTAGCTCGTGCAGACGCTGAAAGCCGCAGAAGCAATGTCATTATAGCCGAATACAAGCAGGTATTTACAAGATATTGTATTATAGATGGTCCACTCTGATTTCAGTTTCAAGTATTATACAGAGCTGTAAGAATATTTACACGTTACAGATCTGTCAACGTTTGGAGGACGATTATAATGCTGCGAAGACAACGTTGAGCGAGCTACGGGTGTGTTATCTCTTTTGAATTTCGATAGTGTTAACGTTTTATCGATCACAGAACTCCGATAACGATCTGTTTCAGGCGAAGGTTTCGAAATGCGAAAAATGTAGGACGTGTATAATGGATTCATCGAACATATTGGCGGATATCGCACATCCTTTGGAGAATCGAATAGATCCCATGCTTCACAGGGTACAGGAAAGGGTGCGCGAGTTGGAATTGGAGTTGGCGCAGACGAAATTGGCGCATGTCGAGGCCGAGTGCCGGAATCAGGTAAACAACAAAGCATTTTGCATGGCTGATTTTATAAGGATTGAAGTACAGAATCTAATACGGATTGTTCGATAGGATCTGACGCATCAATTGCACGCCACCGCTTCCGAGCTACAAGTCGCGCGGAACAGTTGGCCATGGCTCAGCAAAACCTTGTCTAGCATAAAGGAAGCGGCGAACAAAAGGGAAGCGATAGCACCAACCGCGCTAAGAGATTTGAGACGCGACAGTGCGCCTGGAGGCGATCTACATCATCTAATACATTCTCGTAGTCGTGAAACGCGCGACAGTCTTAAGGAAGTTGTGTGATGCAGTAAGTACAAAATACAATACTTCCTAAAAAAATAACACATCTTCTATAGTAAAATGAATATAGTAGTGGGATGCATCAAATTACATACACAGTAGATATAAGTACATATATAGTAGATAAGAGATTCTTATCTCTGCTTTAAAAATATTTGACGGAGATGTTCGTTAACGAGTAAAATATTATATTGTTTTAAAAAATGTTTCAACCATGACATACTTTTTGAGGCAAAGATAAGAAACTTTTATACCTGTGCATGACGACTACATGACGATTGCTTTATGCAATTTGTTGCAGCCTACTTTCATATGATATGATTGTTAATGCCTTTTCTGCGTATACATATGAACAATATTCGATATTCTATCATATTATTTTCATGTTTTCGCCATGCAGACAAAATGCTGTTCGGAGGAAGAGAATACGTACATCTCGAAATTATGTGTCGGACACGAATATGTGAACATGATGTATGTTCGTAGTTATCATATAACATACGATTTGATCTGTTAACTCGATGTATTCTTTGTCACAATCCCCATTTGTATCGCACATCTCAAGTGCTTTTGATCAGGCAGTCACATTTACATAACAGCTGATATTACAATGAAAATCTTCATTATAATCCTGTTACGTTTTAAAGATAGATTTGTTTCTGTGATTTTTTTCTCTTTTTTTATATCACAAGTATAAATGCTTATATTAATGCTATTTTTTATGTTTATTCTTTTTTCTTCCTTTCATTCGGCGTATACTAATGTACGCAGCGTGAACGCAATGCTGTGCTCGATATAAAAATTTACATAATACCACGCGGGTTATTATAATCTATCTCGAAAAGGAATCACGTTACGTAAATTATTTACAATAATAGGAAATAAAAGTAAGTATATATGCCGCGTTTTGTATGAAACTAGTCTAAATATGAAAGGGAGAAAACGCTATAGAGACTTCTATCTGTACATACAGTAATTTTCGAATAACAATAGTCATGACAATTCCACTGAACAAACGCGCGACGGAAATCAGAATTTACATTGTAACAGAATTATTTCGTTTACTTTTCTATTAATTGATTTTCTATTATCTGATTTTATCTGAATTAATATAACATTCCAAAATAGTGTGAATGTGTTTTCTTCCGCGTGTCTTATTATTAAGTTCGTTGTTAAGCCTGCAATGATTTCAATTTAACTGGCGTAATTGATAATTAAATACGTATACATAGTTTTGACAATTCTACTGACACAATAAAATGTTTCAATAATTCTACTAACCCACACATAGCGTTAGGTTTGATATTAAAAGCTTCTCTATCTTAGTTTTATATGTATTTTTGTCACCGACGAACACGCGAAATATTTTAATTTCCCATTCCACTATGGGACATTAATCATAAAAGTGTAATAGAATAAATTATGTAAATTACACAGAGTAGATACGAGATATTTATAATCCTGTTTAATTATTATTACAATTTACACTTTGTTTTGATAAAATTTGTAGTAAGACAAACGTTACTAAAAGCCATAGATTATGGTATTACGGCACTACTTAAAAATGCAATTCCATTGATGTGTAATTTTGTCTAGTATTGTAAGGGTTTCAACAAATAAATTTGCTATATACTTGTAGCACATCTCGACTATTAAACTTAGCTTCGTAAGTCGTGCCATTTACTTATATGTAAAATATATTTATTTATATAGATTTAGAAGAGTTAAAAAATTAAAAGATTACAACTGTTATGCAAAAATTATTAAAATTCATGTGCAAATATTATACATACATATACAGGGTGTCCCCAAATTAAAAACTTCGAGAGCGTGTAGGAAACCGATTAAGAAAAAGTCCTTTTGCTCGTTTCTGCTTCCTTTTGG
The DNA here is from genome assembly GCA_901521435.1 of Crematogaster levior. Lineage (NCBI taxonomy): Eukaryota > Metazoa > Arthropoda > Insecta > Hymenoptera > Formicidae > Crematogaster > Crematogaster levior. The sequence continues at coordinate 24,640 of CABEGB010000468.1, read as the reverse complement.
AGAAAATCGCAGAAACCAGTTTTCATTTTTTTACTTATTTATAAATGTACTTTTTTAATGAAGGTATTATTCAAAATGTTGACCTGGTTCAAATTCATACTGGAATTTGCATTTCCTAAATCCTGAGATTTTTAGCCCATATGACAATTTTTTGATAACTCTTCTTGTAATTGTTCAAGCTTCATCCGTCCACATTATTTTTTATGGAAATTGTCATTGTGAAATGATTCAAGAAATTAATTGCAAAAGTTCAGTCTTTTGATATAATCTTAAGGTAATAAATTCTGTATCCTTTGAAGATGATACGGGCGATTACCTCTTAAAGCTCACCAGATGACTGCTAATGCAGTTGATGCTCTCTGGATGATGGTCAGGATTATCGTCAAAGTGGCAAAGGATATGATTTCTTGCCTGCAAACTTTATCTGCTCTCAACGCTGTCTGGGATCGGGCAATAAAAATGAACTTATTAAAAGTCAACATAAAGTAACTTGTCGGTCTGGCACTCTTCTGTTTGGAGATCGGCGCACATACTCTCGCATTGCCTCTGAAACATTACATATACATCGCAGAGGTCGTACACGAAAACCATGTCGACATATTCAGAATATATGTGGCATTGTAACAGGTAACTCACATGAAGACTTCTGACGAGTAACTAACTGAATCTGACTGAGGAGAAAGACAGAAATATAAACATAAACAAACTCAAGTACATATTTTGGTGAAAACCTTTATGTTCACCTTTTTGCAATTCCCTCCAAAAGGAAACAGAAACGAGCAGATCTTTAAAGAACTTTTTTCTTAATGTTAGTTTATCGCGTACCCCTACACGCTCCCGTTTGACATTAATTTGGAGACTCTGTATATGGAGTGTCCCATTTTAACTTTCACATCAAAATATCTCGAAAATAACGGAGTTTATAAAAAAAATGTAGAGAAAATTTTTTAGGCCGCTAATGGGTTTTTTAATTCGGGGGGGGGGGTCTATTTTGTGAGCTTAGGTAGAATTTTTAATAATTCTTTGTTTATTAGATTTTGGTTTTTTGTCAAAAAATAAGATACTTTCGCTCTTTGCATTCTTTCGTTAAACTCTCTTGCAGACTTAAACGTCGTTCGAAATTATTTTTTAAGTCAATGAAGAATTTTTATGAATTTTTATGAATGATCATCATTTTTTCGAGATATTTTGATACAAAAGTTAAAACACTTGATATAAGGTTATAACACTTGACATATAAGATTATAAACATATTTGTACCATTAAGTTGTACAATGAAATTTATTGAAAGAATTGATACATATGAATCGTTTTTTATTTTATTTCTTTATTAAATTTAATTTATTAAAATTATTAACAAGTAATATGTACACGATTTCAAGCAAAGTTTATGGTCACGTTCGACTTATGCTCTAGTGAATAATCGCTTGGAAAATGGAAGACTTTATTTCTGTAAATACAAAATCAACAATCGAAATCATCTAACAGAATCATGTAAAGTCTTAGGCTAACTATATATAAACCATTGTATACCCTGTAATTTCATTCCATTGAAATAAAGAAAGATCACGTTATGTAAAATATTTAATATTAAGAAGCTCATAACTTTTATGCCATTTAATGTGTACATGTTTACCTGTATTAGGATAAAGTATATTAAGAATATTACATCTGTTTAAATTTTATATTAATTTTATTTGTTCAAAGTTTTTGTATCTCTGCGAACTTAATTGCAGTTTCAGTCTTAAGAAAGTTTTTAATGAAATTATTTAAAAAATTACAAAAATTAATTTAATATTAATTATCACGTTTGCTATTGATCTACCAGATATCACGTACGATGATACGATGCACTTTATCAAAACTTAACATAATGATAAATTTTCATAAATCAAAATACTATGTTAAAGGTAACAAACAAGTAATGAAAAAATCATAAAAATGTAAGAAAGTATATCATATACATACACGTGCGCGCACACACATACATACATACGCACACATATATATATGGATATGTGTATATATGTATATGCTACATATATATGTATATTTATATGTATATATATATATACATGTATATATATATATATGCATGTTTATATATATGTATATGTATATATATATACATATACATATATATAATATATATATCAATATGTATGTTGATATGTAAAATGTATTAAACATATATGTAAGTATTATATATGTATATATGTATGTATGTATATATAAAATACTTATATACATATATATATGACATTATGTATATGTACATATACATATAAATTAAATCGATATTGTAATAATTTAAATAAGAATATTTCACATAAGAATAGAGAAAATAAGAATAGAGAAAATAAATTATAATATGCTTTATGGTAAGAACTGGATGAAAAACTTGAAAAATTCTTAGTCATTTAAATAAGAGATAGCAAATATCATAAGACATATTCACAAAATAAAAATCAATATACCTAATAACATAACTTTTATCTATTTATTTATGTAAATTTGTCTTATTATTACATAAAACATTGCATAGGCTTGAAATATAATTTCATTCTCATTTGACTCATACTATGTGATTAAAAATACATAGAAAGAGGTAGTCATCAATGTATTCAAGCCTACACTGCAAACTTTGTTAAGAGCAAGAAGAATGATATGTAAGATAATACTGTAATGCTGCAGTCACACATCACGCTTACGTGTTACCTCCTCCTCTTTTCTCTCTCTTTCTCTTTCTTAAGAAAAATCTTTTTATTTACTATGTCCATCATTTTCCATTTCATTGTAAGCTATATCACTCTCACTCTCTGAAGAACTATCAAAACCTTCGTCATGACCTACATAGTTTGCATCATCTAGAAATATAAATAATATAGATATCTTTTTAAAATATACGGATGGCATGGAAATATGGAGATAACATTATTACCTGCAACTTCACCAAGAATTCTCAGATTTTGTCGAGCTTGCATGTCAAGATCAAGCGGATTCGCCATGTCCAATATTCTCAGTAACCACATAGGAAAACCGTTTTGCATTACATAAATATCATTTTCGTTCTCGAGATCATTTTCCAATACATCAATAAGCGGTTGTAAGTTTTCGATATCGTTAGCGTCCACAGCCATCATATTGTTACCTTCGTCATCTCTATTATTATTTGCCAAATCACCGTTTTCCACCTCAATCGGTTCTAAGACACCTAATCTCGGCGCTTCCGCAACGCTCGGTGATTCAGAATCTGGTATATGATCCTGTGCTATACTAGATAAATCATATTCCGGTGTTATATCTTGCACAGAAGCTGAATTTGGGTAACCAGAATCCATGATTTCGGGAGACCAACTGTTCGGTGGTGTTTCAAGGGGAGAAGATGATTTAGCTTCAACATTATTCATTAGACCAATAATATTTGATGCATCTTTACTTGTACCAACATTCTCTTCACTTTTCATTGATGTGAAGTGAACATTATTTGTATCCTCACTACTTTTACAAGATACAACCCTATCGTTTCTTAAAACGCTTTCTTTGGCACAATCAAATGAAGAATATTTGCTTTGTGATTTGGAACTTAATAATTCTCTAGGTGGATTTAAACCCTTTTTTCTTGTACTTGACTGTGCAAGATCACTAATCATATTTTCTAAATGTGCTTTTGCATCAGTATGATCTGTTTTTGCTAATGTATAATATACATTTTCGTCTTTATTATTAACACTCTCATTTTTTAATAATAAGACATGGTGTGCATCTATATCATTCGCAACATTAGACTCTTGATTGATTATGTCACTTTCTGCGAATTCATGATGAGGATCTTGTATTAATTCTGTAGAGATAGATTTATCAACACAGTCAAATTTCTTATCTTCTAAATACAATTTTTGTTGTGTGCTATTACTAGCAGAAACGTCTATGTCGTATGTTGAAGTAATAGTAATATCACTGCTTGAAGAAGAGTCATATAGTTTAATTGTTTCTGTGGTACCATTGTTAGATTTCTGATTAGATTCTAATAAACTACTCTCAGTAGTATCCGATACGGTTTCCTCAATTTTTTCTGTTGCGCCTAATAAAATATTACTATTCATTGCAGATATTGGTTTTTTGTGTTTAAAACTAACATCAGTGGATATCTTTGTACGAGGAGAACTTGTATATTTTGGCTGAGTATTAAAATTACTACTACAAGCATCTAATGATATTACATCTGCTTTATCACTGTCTTTAAAAATTTGATTTTGATCTGAAATGTCTCTCCCTTGTTCAACATTACAATTATAATTGGAAGGTGTATGTAATGAAAGGTTTAGTTTACTTTCTTGTAAATCTCTTTCTGGACTTTTCTTGAAACAAGAAATATCTTCCATAGTAGAATCTCCTGTATTCATAGTTACTTCAGTAGTTGTTTCAGATTGATAGAAAGTACTATTTAACAAACATTGGCTGTTGATTAACGATTCATTTTGATGTGCACCAAAATCTTGCAAAGAGTTGTTCATTTCAGAATCGAAATAAAGCGATGCTGGCGACGTCGATGAACGTGAAACGGACATATGCGATTGGAAATTTAACATTGAATCAACTTCTTGTGTAGTTCTTAAGTTTACGTGGTCATTTTGTACAGCTGGTTCTACTGTAATATTATCAACTAAATTTTCTAACTGCAAACTATTAAACGCTGCTACCATGTTAGAAACAGTTATTGGAGCTTCTTCTAATTCTTCTACTTTATTTAAAATTAGAGGAATTGAATCACTTGGGAGTTCTCGTTCAGTACATACTAAAGATTCTGTAGTACTTCGAATTTCTGAATGTTTGATATCATCGTAAGCTGGCTCTTTTGACGGTTGAGATTCTTCTATTAAAGAACTCTCGCCATCAAATAAGTATGTGTTCTCTTGGTTAATAGAATAATTTACAGGTATGATAATGCTGGGTTCCTCGTGCCAATTTTCAATATGAGGATCTTCCTCAAATGAATATTCTTTATACGTATCTGCAGGTATCTCATTTGTAAAATTGAATTCTTCAAGCAAATTTTCAGTATTCAAATTTTGCGTAGATAAAGGTTCTTCATCTATATCCGTAAGTATCTTATTTATAAATGGACCAGATTCATAATCCCATTTGTTATCTTTATTTGTAAAATTGGAATCGTTCTCAGTATGTGGATTTTGTTCAGGTAAATATTCTTCATTTTCTGCAAATATCTCCTCTATATGTGGATCAGTTACATAGTCCCATCCACTTTCTTCATCTATATCCGTATGTATAAAATTGGGTCCTTCATGTGAAGCATCAGTATGTGGATTTGATTCATATAAATAATGCTGATTTGCATCTGGTATCTCATTTATAGGTGGGTTAGTTACATCCCATCTGTTCTCCTCATTTCTAGTATTAGATTCTTCATACAAACTTTCAATATGTGGATTTTCTCGAGATAAATATTCTTCATTTACATCTGCAGGTATCTCACTTATTGATCCAGTTATGTAATCCCATCTCTCTTCATCATCAGATTCTTCGTTCCTCGAATTTTCATATTCGTTGTCCTGTTCATTCTCACTCTCCATATAGTTATCATCATCATCATCATCGGAACTTATAGAAGGATTGAGTACTACTGGCCCATTTTCTCGATCTATAACGTTCCACCCTGCATCTGTTAGAATCGACCTCAGTGATTCTACCGTAACAGTATATTTCGTCATGAAGCACAGTATACGGTTTAAATATATTTCATAATGTCTGTATGTTTCTTCATTAATTATTTCATAGGATAAATAATGAATATAATATATCGCTTCATCCAATATCTTTTGCTCATCTGAACGAGTGTCACCTCTTATAAAATAATTATATTTAGCTACTGTATTAAATAATCCATCTTGTCCTTTTAATTGAGCATACTCATCTGGTAGAATTTCTAATCTTGATTGATCTCTTGGTAAAATTCGGTGAAACACTGCCATTTGTGTCAATGCACCTAATTCTTCAGTGCCTTCAGGTCCATTACAAATTCCGTGAAATGTTACACTATAATATGGGTATCTTTCTACAATATTTTGTGCCCTGTTAACAATGTAATGATAAAAATTAATCGATGTAAATTTTCAAGTTTTAATACAACTCACCAGTCTCGAAATTGTCTCCTTGTCCATTCAAACTTATGATCTGGATGCCTGTAGCCTGACAAATTTGGAAATAGTACATTGAATTCCACATTCGGTGTTGTTATTATTGCTACTTCTGGTTTAATGTAACCGAAAATGTTAAAAGGAAGGTTTATTAGTGTATCTGGATACAAATGCTCAATCCTAGAATAAAAAAAAAATATTTCTTTAGATACACATAAATAAATAGCTTTTATAGTAATGTTCAAGCAATGTAAGAACTTACAATTCGATACAAATCACAGCATTTACATGCTTTAACTTTGTATCGTTGTCTGTTACACTGCCTTCACAAAGCTCTATTGTAAGCATCCTTTCTCGACAAGACAGCATTTCTGTGATTAATGGCGACGCTTTTTTTTGGTACGTTTCCAAAATTTCCCTGTCTATATCCACGCAGAGTATCTGTTGCACTTCTGGTAGCGTTTTCAAGTAAATCAGAAACCCTAGCTCTGCGCATCCAAAGTCAACAATCTATAGAAAAATGCAATTTAAAAATATAATCATTATGTAGGAAACTATGGGAATCAATACGAGACTAACAATTTTATATTTTGTTTATCAATGTTACTTCAATTTTTAAATAAATAATAAGATGATATTCAGGTTGTACACAATCTTATTCTTACACACCAGACAGAACAGGCAGTTGAGAAACTTATCTTACAGTAACTCTATGTCAAATAATGTTGTAAGAATATATATGTGTATAAATATAAGAAAGTCACAGGTAAAACAAAACAAAAAAAGATTGCGACAAAGATCACACATAGTTACAATCTTTCTGTCCTACCATATCCTCGACAATAAACTGTCATTTACATGACAATAACACCTTTCAATGCTCGTATTCTTTGACTTTCTTACATTTATTGGTACATATAAACGAAAGTGACTTTCTATCATACGTGTTTACATCGTTATGATAAAAATATATAAATATATATAAATATATATACTTTATATATAAATATAAAGTGTTAGTACCTTATACATTTTTCCTTTATATTTATTTTCAAGCACATCCATCACCGCATCGTATCTTTGTATGTATGCCGGTGGAGAGAAATTGTTTATCGGCGTATGTTTCCACAAGAACGCATTTTCCAATTCCATGTCACTGGACGTATCGTCGAACAGTTCATCCTCGTCGACGGGCAAAATTTGCGTTTTTTTAATGAAATACCTGGTGTATATGCATTTGCCTAGCAAGTAGAACACGTGGAGTAGGCCGACCATGTTCGTAAAATTCTTCTGCGATCCTTCCCGATCCAAAAACTCATACCGCTCTGTATCAACCGACACGTAGCAGCGCGTAGAAGCTACAATAATATCGGAATATTCCGGCGCATGCGCAGTGAGGCGAACGCTAGCAGACGCTCAGGATTCAATCCCGTACGATTCCCGAGGCAACGCCTCCTATTCCCCCACTACCGCTCGACGCTCGAGCAGACGCTGCGGCCGAGTCGCCGACAGCGTGTCTCTCAGGAGCGTCTCTAAAGAAAAAGAAAGCTAGGATAAAAGAAAGCTAGGCTTTTATATTATTAGTAATATTTTCCTAAAGAAATAATTTCTGCTTTCATAATAAATAATTAATCGAAATGTTATGAATATATTATGTAATGCTTCACATCTTATCGCGAAAAATTCTACATCATTTTGTAAAAGAATATTTATAAAGGAATGCCTCATCGTATGAGATGAGAACGAGTACTTCAATAATTTTTATGGATATCATCCTTCGTAGAATTATGCAAACGACCGAGAAGACCAGAATAAAATTTTTACTTATTGAATGTTTCGATTTTTTTCTATTTTATCTTCCATTTTATGACATAAGATGTAAAAATTTTATTCTGGTCTTCTCGGTCGTTTGCATAATTCTACGAAGGATGATATCCATAAAAATTATTGAAGTACTCGTTCTCATCTCATACGATGAGGCATTCCTTTATAAATATTCTTTTACAAAATGATGTAGAATTTTTCGCGATAAGATGTGAAATAGCATTACATAATATATTCATAACATTTCGATTAATTATTTATTACGAAAGCAGAAATTATTTCTTTAGGAAAATATTACTAATAATATAAAAGGTCCTAGCTTTCTTTTTCTTTAGAGACGCTCCTGAGAGACACGCTGTCGGCGGCTCGGCCGCAGCGTCTGCTCGAGCGTCGAGCGGTAGTGGGGGAATAGGAGGCGTTGCCTCGGGAATCGGCTCGAAAATAGCAACTAATTCCGAGCACTGGTGTATTATGTTACTTGGGTGAAAATTATAAAAGTGAGCAAGTTATGTGATACACAATAGACCCCCTGATTAACCAAATAATGTTAATTTAAATACAAATTAATTGTTCATGTATAGGTTATGTTAGGAGTTTTACTCCCTCACACAACTAATAACTATATACTACGTACACCAACACAAACTCGCTGTCTCGAAAATGGCGGCCATGCTAAGACCTTATGGAGGATTCACACTGCGTCCGATGTCCGATGTACGACGTCTGATATCCAATTTGATTGGTTCTTACCTTTAGTTCCTTATTGGATCTAAATGTATAAACCAATCATATTGGATATCGGACGTCGTACATCGGGTATCGGACTCGGTGTGAATTCTGCATTACCCTGTCCGTTCCTCTATCTACAGACCTTGATCCCGTATGCTGCGAAGGATATGTTAAGCTCTTTTCGCGCGGGGAAGAATGGAAAACGAGAGGAATGGAAGAGGAAACTTTCCATTAGTTGTAATGTGGAAAAATTCATGGATCGACAACAGTCGATTTTATTAGTTGCGTGTACGATCGGCAGAAATACAAAGTGTTTGTTGCAAAGAAAATTGTGGAAAATTTCATCATTGTGATAGGTAGTGCCTAAACAAAATTTGTATGAACGATTAATTTGTACGATTGATTAAATTAATTTATTTAAATATCATTAAATATATATAACAATAATATCCCCCATAGCAAAAAATGTCACAGTGACATCACAGTACACTCACAATAGAGTCACAATGTCACAGAAAAATTGTGATATCACTGTGAGATTATTAAAAGGTCACAGTGATATCATTAATCATGGCTGGTGTGATATTACCATAATATGAAATAAAATGTCACAATGATATAACAAGTATATCACAAAATGATTACATGTAATAATAATAAGAAAATTTTTGCTAAATCAATTAAAATTTGATTAAGTTTAATTTGATTCATTTAAAACATAATTTATGTATTTTTGTTACTTAGAACAAACTGCTGTAATAATTCAATACGGATATATCATAAAAATGTTTTATTTTTATTTTTATATTTACGCAACAAGTTCCAGTAAAATGTTTTTTTTTTATCTTTAGATTTACGCAACAAGCTTTTTACCAAAATAGTTTTTTTAATTTTTATATTTACGTCATAAGCTTCACCAAAATGATTTTCTTTTTTCATTTTTATAATCACACGACAAACTTCATTAAAATATTTTTTTATTTTTATATTAACGCAACAAGTTTGCATGTTATATATAAGACAAAATTTATTTTTGTTGAAATTTCATTTATTGTAATTTTAATGTTTATTTAAGCGATTAAAAATCATTTTGATGTGATATATATAGTTATTATATATATAGTTATTATATATATATATATATATAGTTTATAAGTTTTTTCTTTTCTTTCTATTATAAGTCTTACAATATGTATACATATACAGGGTGACTCATTTTAACTTAGGCAGCCAAATAACTCGAAAAATAAGCACACTACGAAAAAATGTTTAGAATCAAAATTTCGTCATTTCGAGGGGGACGTACAATGACGTTAAAATCAGCCCCCCCACCTTTCCCCCTGGGCGGTGAGGGGGGGCAAGTTTGAAATCTTAAATGGGAACCCCTATTTTTTATTGCATATTCGGAATCTTTGGCTAAAAACACATACAATTTGTCTGAAACATTTTTCTCGATTCATGATAGATGGCGCTGTAATCGATGAAATTCAATTTCTTCGATTTCTCTTACTGAGAACCCATGCTTACGATTCTGCAATAAATTAACAATAAAAATACTACGTTTTCATTGTTAATACTCGAAATTAGTCTTAAAACAAACTTCTCATTATTTTTTATTACTCATTAATTACTTCTCAAGAAACTGCTTTTAGCGTAACCCAGGAACAACGACGTGGACGTAGCAGTTTTCTCTTCTCTTCGGGGTGCTTGAACGTGTGGTAACCCAGCCAGTGAAGGCAAGGTCGTGTGGTGACCCAACCAGTTAAGGCAAGGTCAAGTAGTGACCCAGCCAGTGAAGGCAAGGTCGTGTGGTGACCCAACCAGTTAAGGCAAGATTGCATTGTTATCAGCTCTCTCCGCATGGAGGAGATGCTCAAAGTGTGCACCATTATTTTCTAAGGATAACAGTAATCGACAGCGAAAGTTACGTTGTACATTTTCTAGCATTAAAGGAGTTATAGCTTCACAAGCTCTTCTTATTCTTTCCATCATATTCAATCTTGTCGTTGGAGCTTCACTATACACTGCATCTTTAACGTATCCCCATAAAAAGATATCAAGGGGGTTCAAATCCGGTGATCTCGGCGGCCACAGAACTGGTCCACCCCGCCCTATCCACCGATTTGGGAACCTTTGATTCAAAAACATCCGTACAATACGAGCATAATGAGCAGGAGCACCATCTTGTTGATACCATAAATTTAGTCTAACTGCAAGGGGAACATTCTCTAGGTATGCTGGCAAATCATTTTCGAGGAATTCTAAATACATTGGACTATTAATTGGACGTTCAAAAAAATGAGGTCCAATGACTTGGCCATTGCAAATGCCTACCCATACATATAAACTCCAACGATGTTGATTAAGCACCTCACGATACCAATGTGGATTTTCTGGTGACCAATAGTGGCAATTATGCCTATTGAGACTATCATTGCTGATGAATGTTGCTTCATCACTGAAACAAACATTACTAAAAAAATCTGGATTCTGATCTAACATCTCAAGAGCCCATCTACAAAATTGTACTCTGAGTACGCAGTCGGCCTCACTTAATTCCTGTACCAGAGTAATATGATACGGATGGTAATTGACTGATCGTAACAATCTATGTGCCGTAGTTTGAGGGATTCCCAGTTCTCGTTCTATTTGACGGGTACTAATATGGGGATTTTGATGAACCATAGCCAAAACTGCGAGCAATCTAGGGTCATTATTATTATGAAGTCTATTCCTTCGCCTTTCGCGATGAAGTGGATTATTACGAGATCTCCTTTCAATGTTTATAATTTGTTGATCAGTAGGATGGCGGCGATTTGGGAATCGCTCCGCATAAGTACGGGCAGTAAGTCTGTAATTTCTACCACATTCACCAAAAGTTATAAGAATATCGACTACTTCTGTAGGCGTATAATTTGCCATTTTACCAGAATTTTATCAGAGTACAAATGTTAAAAAAATACATAAACACTTGTGACTTTGGCACTAAATGGACAAAATTTTGGAGGGATACTTAGAGGAACTCCATCAGATGGAAAGTCCAAAATGTCTCGGTACTTCGGACCATTCAAGTTGCCTAAAGGGCAGGTTACGCTAAAAGCAGTTTCTTGAGAAGTAATTAATGAGTAATAAAAAATAATGAGAAGTTTGTTTTAAGACTAATTTCGAGTATTAACAATGAAAACGTAGTATTTTTATTGTTAATTTATTGCAGAATCGTAAGCATGGGTTCTCAGTAAGAGAAATCGAAGAAATTGAATTTCATCGATTACAGCGCCATCTATCATGAATCGAGAAAAATGTTTCAGACAAATTGTATGTGTTTTTAGCTAAAGATTCCGAATATGCAATAAAAAACAGGGGTTCTCATTTAAGATTTCAAACTTGCCCCCCCTCACCGCCCAGGGAGAAAGGGGGGGGCTGATTTTAACGTCATTGTACGTCCCCCTCGAAATGACGAAATTTTGATTCTAAACATTTTTTCGTAGTGTGCTTATTTTTCGAGTTATTTGGCTGCCTAAGTTAAAATGGGTCACCCTGTATATGTTTTAAAAATAAAAACATGTAAATTATACAATTAAATTGTAAAGAATAAATTAAATTTTAAAAGAAAAACGTGTATATATATATGTATATATATATATATATAAGCCTTTGTGATATACAAATTACGTTATTATAACATTTAATTTATTATCACACTGGATGTCATAACGATATCATAACGATATCACACTTGTGACAAAGCGGACATTCGCACGTCACCATGACATCGTTGTGATTTCATTATGATATATTTGATCGTCACAGAACAACATCAATGTGATATTACTGTGACTTTTTTTGCTATGGGGGATATGATATATGATATGTTACATTTGTACTACTAATGCTATAGAACTGTTATCATCATCATCATAATGTTACAACTCGTATCGAGCCCTGGTTTCCCTCAGACCATTCTTCGCCACCTTTCTTTTTATTATCCGACTCCAATTTTTTTTTACATTCTAATTTTTTCTTCCCGACTCATTCCCATCAGTAGACTCAGTTTGGGTCTACACTTGATTTCTTTATCTCTATTTACTGTTCAAGATATGCTATGTCGATCATTCTACTTCTCTCTGTTTTTCTACTTCTTCTTTCAACATAGTCTACCCGCTAAAGTTGACTTTGTTTTTATATGGATTATTTTATCTATTTCACCAGTTTAGGCTAAGAATTGATACAATTTGTGGTTATTTATTCATTATTATTGCCATGTTTCACCTTCATTGGTTCCCTTAGAACTTTTTTGAAATGGAAACTCTTGATTATTAAAGGTTCACGTATCTGAGAGCTGTATATTAAACATTTCGCAACATTCATGCAATATTACAATATTTCAATGTAATATTTCTGTAATTTTTCGGTGCTGTATGGGGAAATAGGTATATGAAATTATTCAAGTATTCACGAATGGGAATATTTTATCACAGCATATTGTTTTTTTAATCACTCGATACGATGTCACTCGGCTTTTTTTCTCTTTCTCCCTTCGGAAATAAATTATATTGCTTTTGTACAAATAAAGTGATAAGAGTTATAAGAACAGCAACTTTATATGAGAAAGATTTTAAATTTTCAACTTTTTCATTATCATTATTCATTAACATTTATTTCCAACACAGACAAATTCCGTTATCTCATACTTTAATTATGTATTCGCTTAATCAAGCATTCATCAGTTCAGTATTCGTACAATAAATCACTATAGTGATTGTGCGGGAGTTAATTGCATATATACAGAGCGGCCGAAAGATTTTATCGTTATAATATACGAACGGAATAAACTGTCTGCGGTGATTTTGTTTGGCGTAGACCTTGAAACACGCACGCACGCATACAAAAAGAGAGAGAACGTAGTATACATCGACAAAACAATCACCAAACCGATTGTCGATGCTTTAGATGCCTCAAAGAAATAAATATACATATATGTAAAATTCACAAGACATCCTAAAAACATTATAACGATATCTTTCTTATAATTTTATAAAACATTTTATATAAAAGTATAAGATGTCTTTTAAACAGACTTTAAGATGTTATAAGTGTGCGTGTGTGTTTTTTATTTATTTCTTATTTATTTTACAAAGGTAAAAAAAGTTACGTCAAAAATAAAACATAAAATACGATAACAAAAGTTTAACGCATTAAAAAACACATGGCAATAAAAACGCAAATACAGCTAATGTTATATGTTCTAATTTTACAAGAAAACGGAAATTTTATTGCATTTATATTCTTATAGCGTAATAATAAAAAAATATTTATTAATGAACATCAACATAATCTGTTTTAGGTGAAAAAAATATATGAAAAATGTTTGAAATATATGAGAAAGTAATCTTATTTAAGTATTGAACGAGATGGAAATACACTTATTTAAATTAGGAGTTAGATAAACTAGTTTAACAAACTTGCAAAATAAAAACAAAAATAAAAACATATGAAAAGTTTTGATGATGAAAATAATTAAATTTTGGTGAACTTGTTTATATAAGTCAATAATTAAATTTTGGTGATCTTGTTTATATAAGTCAATGTAGCGAAGTAACGACTGTACATTTGTATATCTTTCTTATGAATATTGTTTACATGTAGAGCTGAGATAGTGATAATATGGAAGAAGATTATAATATAGGAATTTATAATGGAAGTTATAATATAGGAATTGTTTATTAAAATTCGATATACAAGAACTATTTAGCAGTAATTCACCAAATATTATTCTGTTTATATGATAGTTTCCAAGTCGTAAATAGACATACGAAAAAACTGTGAAAAGAACGTGATTGTTTTTTTGCTCATCACAAAACTTTTTTAAAGTACTTTCATAAAGCGTTAAATGACGTCAAACTGGCATAATTGATATAAAAATGATGTTTAATTACTACGTTTCGACCTCAGATTTGGGTCCTTATCAAGTAGATTCGGACTGCTGTCACAAACAACTGACGTCTTTATCCGATCGACTTAATTGTATATTCTTTTAAATCAAATTATATATATTTCAACGTTTTTCCAACACTTTGTATTTCGGAATACGGGACTGAATAATATCTACTTGATAAGGACCCAAATCTGAGGTCGAAACGTAGTAATTAAACATCATTTTTATATCAATTATGCCAGTTTGACGTCATTTAACGCTCCTCATCTGGTATTTCCCATCACTGGCAAAAAGAAGACACTCACACTACTTTCATAAAGTAAAAAATCAGTTGATTTTTTTTTTTTAGTAAATTAAGTGACTTTGAATAATTTTTATTAAAAGTGCTGTGTTCAGTGTTTAAATTAAGGGTACTTGCTTTTAGTACGATTGCTAGTTCTCGGAATATTTAAAGTTCAAAGGTTGTAATACGTACAAAAACTGAAATTGTTATAATCTATGTTTCCTCATAGTTACAGAAAGCATGTATGCCAAGTTTTATGTATGCTAAGGAATAAATTATAAATTCGTTTTCAAATTTATTTTATTTTTTGTAATTTTATTTCATTAATCTTTGTTACATTTTTAAAAGTGCATTAAAAATAATTGCATTCTAAGAGTTTGTAAGAGTACGAGTATAGGTCCCGTGGATGGTAATTGTAAACAATACTTATTCTACTCTTCAAAGTAAAAAGAAATCCGAGGGGCGTTCCCACTCTTGGAAACTAAACGTCCTCGCACCATCTGTTTGAAGAGAAAGAGTGTGTCACTACCGGGCCCGAGGCAGGCCAGCGTACCCTTCGCCGGATGCATAAGGACCTAGGGGACAGAGGGAGGTCGGAGGGCCAGTGAAAACAGGTGATAGGAAGGGTCGAGAAAAAAGAGGGGACGAGGATGAAAGGAAAAAGGGGATGGGGCAGTCCAAATGCAAAGGGTGATCAGAGAGGGAGACAACGGGAGAAGAGGGGGGGCTCGGGGACGACGATGGAGCGCCACGGAAAACAGTAACGGATAAAAGGAGAACATGGGAAAGAGAAAATTTATGTGGCTGGGGCCAGAGGACGCGACCATCGGGGGGCGGGCGAGGGTATTCGCAGTGGAAAGCAGGTTGACATAAGAAGGAAAATAGGGGAGAGGGGTCGGGCGTAATGGCACTCCGGGGCATGGCGGCGAGGGAATGGCATGGAGAAGGAGGGGAGTTGGATGTAGGGTAATGGAAAAATGAAGTTTGGGGGGCAACAAAATTATGATTGTGCTAAGGTTAACGGTATGGGTCTAGGTGTGAAGATAGTGCCGAAGGCTGTTTGCATTTCCAATTTCGATTTCAAATGCAAACTTCTACTGATTTTGTTCTACCACATATGTTTAGGCTAATCAACATTCGTAGATACAAACGTCATTTGATAACGTTTGACGTGTTGTTTATTTGCAAATAGCATTATACACTCACCCGCAAAAAAAACGGGCCACTAAATTTTAACAAAATTTTTTAACATCTTTCAATGGCGACAACTCATCGAAAAATCATCGTATTCAGATGAAATAAAGCTTAAATTAAAGCTTGAACATTTCTCTTGAAATTCCAACAAACAAAAATTGAATTACAACAAAATTGACAAAATGGCAGACATTGAAGGTAGACATGGAAAAATGGGGAAAAAAATTTTTTTTTTAGACATGGAAACTATTGCATGGCTCAGAAGAGTTGACTGATTGATATCAAAACGTATGCGTTTTAAAGCTCATTCATTTCCAAACAAATCCATATTTTTAAAATTTTTCTACGACCTTTTTTGAAAAAGTTATAGCATTTTGAACAAAATGTTACAAAATGAATAACACTTTTTGTAAAATCTGCAATTGCGTGCGTGTACATATGCATGCATGTGTCCTGCTCTTGGCGTTACCCAGGATCAACGTGACATATTTTCCTCCGCAAGTCTCCGCCGAATAGTGTCGTCGCTCACCTCCACTCCAAATTGTTGCAAATTATTTTTTATTTTTATTAATGTTATACGTCTGTTTCTTAATGCTGACACAACAATATATTGGTCATCTTGTGCCGTGGTACATCTTGGACGACCAGGTCTTCGATTATAACCACCAGTTTCCACGTATCTGTTGTAAACTCGCTGTACAGTTGTACGAGGAACGTTTAAAAAATTTGCAACATAACGTTGACTCCTTCCATCATTAATCAGCGCTACAACCTGTGCGACTGTTGCAGAATCTAACATTGTCGCGAAAATGAATATTCATGAATGAAAACAATACAGATTCCCTGAACTTTTCTATGGAGTGAACATTGATGAGATACGCTCGATGAGAGATGTTCACTCCGTAGAAAAGTTTCATTTTACAAAAAGTGTTATTCATTTTGTAACATTTTGTTCAAAACGCTATAACTTTTTCAAAAAAGGTCGTAGAAAAATTTTAAAAATATGGATTTGTTTGGAAATGAATGAGCTTTAAAACGCATACGTTTTAATATCAATCAGTCAACTCTTCTGAGCCATGCAATAGTTTAAAAAAAAAATTTTTCCCCCCATTTTTCCATGTCTACCTTTAATGTCTGCCATTTTGCCAATTTTGTTGTAATTCAATTTTTGTTTGTTGGAATTTCAAGAGAAATGTTCAAGCTTTAATTTTTAAGCTTTATTTCATCTGAATACGATGATTTTTCGATGAGTTGTTGCCATTGAAAGATGTTAAAAAATTTTATTAAAATTTAGTGGCCCGTTTTTTTTGCGGGTGAGTGTATTTGCAAAAAGCATAGGTCATTTGACTATCTTTGCGGCGTTATATAAATGTTGGTCCCCCATCCTTCATGTTAATTTTACATTTGCATTTATAATTTTTCAAACGAAGTTGATGACTTTTATGAGCAGTTATTATTATCGTTTCTAAGTTAGTATCGTTCAAATCGTTGTTGAGGAAATATCACTTGATCAGTAGACGCGTATTTTTTCTTTGACACGAGTCGTGTATTGAAGTAAAATGTCCAACGTCAAAGATTTCCAAAAATGGATCAATGAGGTAATGCCGAAGATTATTGGGAATCTTGGTCTGGACGTCAACAAAACTCGGTACAAGATACACGATTTTAACGGCATTTTTATTATGTCCAAATTGTATAATACAAACCTGCAATTTGAGAATAAATCAAACGGACAGAACGAGGAATTGTCTATAGTACTGAAAAGACCCATGCTGGGCTTCAGTCAGTTCGCTCGCGTTGATCTTCACTTTCACAACGAGATCCTGTTCTATCAAATGTACCCTCAACCGAACGACATCTTCGCGAGATGCTTCTACTTCGAGGAACGACCACCCACAGATTCGGTAATTGCCCTGGAGAATGTCAACAAACGAGGATATTATTCTTGTCCGTATGTATACGACCCCCCATTAGAATATACATTGGCGGCGATGCGCGAATTAGGACGATTTCACGGCAAAGGATATATCATGAAAAAGCGACAGCGGGAGAAGTTCTTCGACATCGTGGCGCGAATTCAAGAAGTTAGATTCGTAAAGAGAATGAACAATATATACGAGTTCAACTATAACCTCAAGTCGTTACGAGCGGTGGAATATCTTCGCAGACATGGTTATGATGCGATTTTCTGCGATAAGATGCAGAAATGTTGAAGCTCGCTGAAAAGGTCCCCAAGTCCCGTCCAACGGCACCAAGTGGGCTGGGGAAGCAGATATATGTGCGGTCGAAACCAGTCGTGGGCGAATTAAAGAAAGTGAGAGATGCGTAAGTAAAAAGTACGTAAAGAGTCGCAAGCGAACAAACGTCCATACCTGGAGAGACGCTAACGCAACAAGGAAGTGGGTAAATAGGTGGTTGATACGTTAATAGAGTGAGAGCGGGAAGAGCGCCCCTAGAAGAGATTCATGAAAAAGCGACAGCGGGAGAAGTTCTTCGACATCGTGGCGCGAATTCAAGAAGTTAGATTCGTAAAGAGAATGAACAATATATACGAGTTCAACTATAACCTCAAGTCGTTACGAGCGGTGGAATATCTTCGCAGACATGGTTATGATGCGATTTTCTGCGATAAGATGGAAATCTTTCTCTCGAATGCGTTTGAAAACGTAATGATAAAGACAGTTCAGCCGCTTGAACCTTTAGCCACGTTATGTCACGGCGATCTTACGTTGGGTAACATTCTCTTCAAGACAGAAGATGATGGGCAATATCGTTCGATGCTGATCGATTTCGCAGTTATTACATACTCGACACCCGTCGTTGATCTTTCCACGTATCTCTACACTTGTTGTTCGAATGAAATGAGGAAAAACAAATTTTTCGAGATCATGCGAGCCTACCACGATGCGCTGAAGGAGTATTTGTTGGACGCTGGTATTCAGAACATTGACCAATACTCATATGACGCTTTGTTGGATGATTTTAAGTATTTCCTTTAAAAATCCGATAACAATTGTACAATACGAAGTAATTTTTTAGCATTGCGCACTTAGGTGTTATATAAATACATTTCTCTTACTCTTTATTAGTGCTTTTGTTGCATGGCTCATACTTGCACCACCGATACGTTAAAAGCAGATGGCCCAAACATAACTGACTGATACAGATATTTTGTTAACACGTGAGCCGGTTTTGCTATATACTGCTGTAGGAAATGTACTACGGCCAAATTTAAACCGCTGACATAGCTGATATTGGATATCTTTATCTACCTAATATATCTCTTAAGTAACAATATTGATAAGATATTCATTTCGCGAGCTTTACCATATTTTAGAATATTGTAAAAAAATATAAACTTGACTAACAAAATATTTTGTATAAGGTTACTTAATTTTGTTCCTTGTGCATATACAATTAAGAAAAAAAAATATAAACTGCTGACAAAATATTTTTTATAAGGTTGCCTAATTTTGTTCCCTGTACATAATCCAATTAAAATATTAATCCAATTAAGGAAAAAGGGATCTCTTTGTTAAGAATTGTATTTTTATAATTGATATATAATCACTATTATAATAGGTCCTTTCAAATTTAACATATTATTACATTTTCTTTTTAGCATACAAAATGTGAAAGTTCCCTGCTTTTCAATATGATTGGCCAATCTATAGTTTTAATATCATTACGTTTATCAGCTTTCAGCTTACTTATCAGATTGCTTTTATCAGCTGACGCATACTTCAACGACCTATTATATATAGAATTAATTTAGATAACATCTTTGTAAAAATATTTCACACAAATTCCTTCCAGATAATCTCTAGATTAGACAATTTACTCTTTATAAATACATATTATTTTATATCTTAAGTTATTTTACTTTTATTCTGTTTGTTAATTAATCATCTAGCATTTTTGTATTTATATTGTGGCACTACACTACTTCTATACGATGGATGTTATTAGTACAATACAAAGTGCTGACAATTTCGCTTGATGCGTCATGCATACCCAAATACAGCAAATACAAGGAAAACAAAAAATATGAAGGTAGGAAGTGCAGATATTTACTAGATATCTATTGGGAGCAGGATATTATCGGATAAAATAGGTAATTCACAAAACTAAAAGTACTCTGAGATGATTTATTTTTCAGTAAGCAATAATAAATAATGTATAAATAAAAAGCAATACAAGAGGTCGTATACACAAGCGCTACAGCCGATAAGCATGGATTCTAATAACAAACGTAATATCAGATTTTCCAATAATGTGATATCATTAAAAAATAAATACTTTACAAAATTAAACTTACAATAAAGATTTAATAATACGAAATAGCTTTGTCTAACAAACGGTATTTACTAAATGTTCACAGCACGCATTAGAACGAGCCAATAACGCAAAAAATACAACATAATTCTATAAGTTTCGATGTGAGTATTTTATATTATGGAAGTTATATTTTGATCAGTTGCTCGTAAATTCGTTAATCAGTCAATGGAATAAAAAAATACATTATTACATGTTTCTAATATCCTTATTCAAATGAATATTTAAATGAACATTGTGACAAATTTAAATTTTATAAAAATATCAATTTAACATCAATTATTATTAATGTCAAATTGATAATAACAATAAATCTATCAATCTGCTAATCTATTGTTAAATCTCTAAAAATTCAACAAAATTATTTTTAATATCATTGATAATATAATTATTCATTGTTTATCCATTAATACAACATCATTAAACTATTAAACAATACATACTTTCATTCAAACAGTATTATATTAAATTGAAAACTATTTGAAAAAAATAAAAAAATGAAAGCAAACAAATGTATATATAGGTATGATCAAATCATCTGCATATACGGTATAAATTAGGATCAAACTCGAATTTTATATTAAGAGGTAATTAGATAAGCGGTTTTCATACATTAGTGCTATTAGCAATTTGAAAATATGTCTTTGTATTTCCCAAAGAAAATAATCCATGTTTTCTCTTCTCTTTTAAAATTGCGTTCAACAAATTTCTTATTAATCGTTAACAATAATCGATACTTTTGCCAAGTGGCAATACTCGAATTTGAAAACAAGAAAATATACAAGCAAAACCACCACCTGACCGTAAGGTAATTTACAATGTCCATTTCGTATTTCTAAACCACCTAAATATAAAGAGTTGTGTGTAAAGTTTGTAAAATTTTTATTAATATTTATCAAAAAAACTATAAACGGACTTCAATTCTTCTTTTCGACCGAAAAAAGCTATATACACTAATTGTATGTTTGAATGCTATGAATGCTGTGAGATTAGAAACATTTTATACTTTGGTTCAGAAAGTATGAATTTTTATCTCGTGTATATTTTACCGAATTTACATATAACTATACATGTACATAATATTGTTCTACACATAAATTAGATATATTCTATATTTAATTAATGTATATTAGATGATATTAAATAATATCAAATTATCTTTTGATATTATATTATCTTTTTATTAGTCGTATTATCAAAAATATATACCAATATATTTCTATGTATTTTTAATTATATTGTATTTGATTTCAGATTGAAGAAAAATTCTTTTCTAAGTACTAAAAGAAATTTATACATTCCATGGCACAGCCTAAAAACTCTATTATATATAGTTTTATTAATAATAATTTTTGTCATACAAGAATTTTTGATTTTTTAGTTTTAAATGTAGTATGCATATAAATGTGAAAGTTTATATGTGCCTATAAAGCTTTTACCCACACTGAAAACAAATTCACAACCAACAGGCAATGATTGCTGAACTATACACGAAATGTACATGCATGTACAGTACAGTGTAGTGTCCTAATGAATTGATGGGACATTGTGTTTAAAAGTGAATGGAGAAGTTTGTAGTTCAAACGTAGAATATAAAATTACCTTTTAACGTCATAAATTCTGCTTCATATTTCTTCAATTTTTTCAACGTCACTGAACAAGCTAACTTCATAACATAGCGTGCAACTTCTTCGTTTCGGCAACGTTTTGGTAAGTGCACCCGGAAGTATTTTAATATGCTCTCAAAATCTAGTTGTAACAACTCTTTTTTACAAAGCTGAAAAATAAAATTAATTTTCTTTGACACATCATTTATGGAATAAATATGAAGAATCATATCAATTAAATTGATAAAACGGTTACTTTGTTTAGATTATAAACTTTTTAACTTGTTTATGACAGCTTACCATCAATAAAGCGAGGGCGACTTGGAATAACGTGTCGAGTCCTTGTAAAAGAAATACATCCAAGATATGAAAGACAAGATATAATGGAAATCTAGCAGTAAATAGCGTTAGAAACCATTGTGCGGCGAACATGTGCGTTTCTACACCGCGATCACAGAAATGCTTATAAAGTTCCGGCAATTGATCCTAAAAGCAAATTGTAGAAAGTATAGCTCAACCTGTTCATAATTTTGTTGGCATATAGATGTCACATTATCACATACAGATTAACCATACAACTTACTTCTATTAAACGATTTAATTGATAAAATCGCATGTAAAGGTTGTCAAATCTATCCTTGTACAAATCTCGAAGACCATAGTCGTACATTAATTTGACCAGAACACAAAATGCTTGCTCTTCGGGCATCTAGAAGAAATACCTAAGTTCGTTTTTGTCGATAAATACTTTATAAACTGTTAAATAATGTAAAGAACTCTGCCACCAATTCTACAAAATTAGTTTTTACAAAACTGTATAGCAATTACTTACGTGCAGTAACAGACTAGCAACTAAGAAACTGAGGCCTTGACAATATCCAACCTCTTCATCGTGAGCAGCATATGCTTTACTTATTCTGTATAGAGAATCTTGCCCTAAGCCACCCGTTTCTTTAAAGAAATCATGGGCTGGAAATGTTCTATTAATATCCCTTAAAATTACACTCTCACAGCTGCTTTCCTGTGTATTTATTATTATACCAAAATTCATTATATTTTAGAGAAAAAACTTAGCCATTTTTTTATATGAAATTATATTACTCACTTTCGTAATTAACATTCTATATTTGTCCATCATCTCTTGCGAATTGTCACAATTGCTCAAACGTTGCCAAACTTCACCACGTAAAGCTTCAGGAATTCCTTGTTTTGTTAGTTTTATAAGAAGTTTCGGACGCTGCTCGTTAACTTGCCAACTATCTAAAACTTCAGCCCAGCTGGCCAATTCATCCGCTGAGCAATCCTTCGAGACTTCGCCTGTACCACTTAACATAGGTTCATCCCCGTCTATATGCAGAAATTGAAATATTAACAAAAACATTTTGTTATTAAATTAACAAACCAAATTTTTCAAGAACTTAGTTTATTACCTGAATCTATTTCTTCTTTAGGTGTAAGTGTGTCGATACTAGTTAAAGAGGGCGATCTGATTAAAGATGCCAGATTCAGAGCCAGATTTAATCTGTTTCTATCTAATTCGCCGGATGTTTCTATGCTTTGTACCTCATAATGTACTTCTGTACCATCCCCAGAAATTACCTATTATAAAGAGATTATAGATAATAACACGTAATGTAAATAGATAAATATTTACGAAACATAATGTTTTATATATAGATAATAAGAATATATCACAATAGCTTACCTCTTTGGAATTAAGATAAAACTGTTGCACGAGATTCCTTTTATTAAAATACCAAAATCTCTCGTTTTGTGGAAACACTTTAACCGACGTTTCTATCACAAATCTTACTGGTTCTCGAATATCTCTAATAACGAGATCAACAGCAACGGTTATGAAAATTTTACCCTCTCTAGAAGTTTCTATATTAAGAGTTTCCAAAGCGGGATCTGCAGGATCCCAACGTCCACAAATATTATAGCATTGTTTATCTTGCATTATTGGTCCAGTATTAACTTGCTGTAAAATTGTTGTAATATTGCGAACATCTGAGCTGATTATAGACATAAAATTAACTTGCTGGTGTGAATCTCTCTTTACCATCTCGAGTAGTCGCATATCACTGTGTTTAACATTTCGCCCGGGACTAACAAGAACTCCGAAACATCTCTCGACTTCAAGCGTAATGCCACCTTCTTTACTGGACACTTGCTGGATACTCAAACAAACTTGTTTTGCTACATTGCTCCGTAATTTGAAACAATTTCTATCTTTTGGGACTGTACTAAAACCACCTTTTCCATCTTCTTCTTTTATTTCCATAGTGACTTCAAAGATAAATACTCTAGAATTAACTTTTTCACCAGCATTGAAACCATTAAAGTCACTGCCCGTTAAAGAACTTGTCATTGAACGTGGTATTCTGTGAAATGCTTTTGAAAAACAGGCTGATACTTGTCCGACCTATATAAAATAATTACGATTAAGATACATATTATTTTATATAGTAAATTACACACACAACATACATATAAATATGTATATAAATATATATAAATAATTTCACTTTATATAAATATACATATTTATCTCTTATACATGATTAAATTTATA
>CABEGB010000467.1:0-33541 GCA_901521435.1 Crematogaster levior | reverse complement strand
TTTTTATACTTAGTTTTGATATTTAAAAATTATCATTTTTAAATTATTAATTAAATATCGTCTTATGTGTGTAATTCCATAATAACTATTTAAGTTTAATTATTTTTTTATTTGTAATTTTATTAATTCAGGAAATTACATTGTTTCGAACTTCAGTTATTCTATTTAAATTTATTATAGTTTCTGTCTTTGACGATATTTCGCTCGTCCTTTATGTACCGATTTTCGGATTCAACGCGAACATTCAGTTGCTCTGATACGACTTTGTTCCAAGGTTATCCATTTATGGTAGTTTCTACGATTCGGATTCTATCAGCTCTCTCGATGTGCACCGCATAACATTTGCATTCTCTCGCGCGCGTATTGCATTATCATGCGTGGCGTGAAGCTGACACTCTGTGTGATGGTGGGCGACGAACAAAAGTAATTCAATATTGGCACACATTTCACAGTGGCCTCCCACGTTAATAATTATCCGGCAATTGACTTGAAACGCAACACCCACTGTGGTTACGTGAGATCATGAAAACGGAGTACAACACGACACTTGGATGTGGTAGTGCCCTAAATGTGCTTAGATTTAGTTAACGAGGAGGTCAGAAGCTAATGAAATATCAGAAAAATTAAATTTCTTATTAGTGGTATTTTTACTGAACTTATTTTTGTGTTCAAATTTCATGAGAAAAACGGGAAATTTTGCGTATAATTCTTCGAAACACTTCGGAATGTGGAATCAGATAAGATAAAACTGAAATATTTATTGAAAGTAATTCTAAATTTCTTAAAATAATAACTTTATTAAATATGAAGTTACATATATTAATATTATATATATTATATATATAGGGTATATATATATATATATAAATATTAGACATGTATTTGTGTGTGTTATATGATAAGATAGTCATATCAATTATATTTGAGAGAAGGCATGTTACGTTTATCCAATATTACGATCAATCATAACTTTAACATCTCTTCTGATTCCATTATCTGCTCGATTCTTAGGGTACTCTAAAATATTTTATTCAGCATATCCAGAATAAACATCATGTGCATGTTGTAAGATAGTTTCTGTGTTTAATGAACATTAAGAGAGTTTTCCATTTCACATGTACTTTTAAATATCAATCAGCCCATCGTACTGCCCATACATAATAAAGCATTGTTTAGAACATTATTCACATCCATTTGCGTCACGATCATTTTTTCATGGAATCGCTATTGGTAGAGACGACTTTACTTCTTACCTCCTTGATTAGAATTCGCGATATATGTATCAATGTCGAAGACGGACTACGCTCGGAGGATTGTTAAATAATGCATTATCTCATTCACAGGTACTGTCTATGAGCGAGGAGTTCAGGCGAGCTCTTTACGCGAACAGTGCTATTTCTCTGGACAACGATGTTATTGTGCCCGACCTCATCGGCACGACGGAAATACTCAGCGAGGAGCACAGGGAGAATCTCTGCCGTCATCTGCCCGCGAGAGCGGAAGGTTACCAGTGGACTCTCGTCTTCAGCACCAGCCAGCATGGTTTCAGTCTCAATAGCATGTACCGAAAAATGGCAAAGATCGAGAGTCCGATCTTGTTAGTCATCGAAGATACGGAGGGCAATGTGAGTTCTTTGTTTCTTCCCAGCAAACACTAATTGACAGTAATATAAATCATCAATGTTATATTTTCCTACTCAACAATAAAAATGCTATATAACGCGTGTGTCACAGTTATATTGTTGAGTGGGAAATTATAAGATTGATGTTATGTTACTGCTGATGTTTGCTAGATTAATTCAAGTTGATTGATTTGATCCAAGAATCCGGCTCCCGAAAATAAATCCTGCGACTAATATGACGGTTACATCTCTGCTTGCAAACATTTTTTATGTATTATGTTAGCGTCAGATTGTGTATAGCATTCTGTGTATCAAGAAAATAGTAGAACGTTTTACCTAAGATATTCCCAAGACGCCCCTTGGAGGTCTGTAGTGTATGGTAATAATATAAATACACTATAGATAAACTGATTATAAATGGGAAGCATTTAGTATAGTAAACGTCAATTGACTTTTGATTAATCCAAAATAGAAAATTTCGCGATTATCATAATTGATCTGAGCGAGAGATTAATATGGAGTTTCATAGAGTTTGTGTTTGCCCATTTGGATTACTTTCTTCGTGAGTATCCTGTATTCAAAGTGATTTATCGCTAACTCATCCATTTGGACTGTTTATTCAGAGCTCGTAATAAGCTTAACAAACGTCAAATAATCTTTTTCTTTTTTTCTCGTTTTCCTATATGTGCATGTCACCCTTCCATGAATCACATCTTTCTGTTCCTGTTACAGGTGTTCGGTGCACTGACCTCGTGCTCTCTGCACGTGAGCGATCACTTTTACGGTACCGGCGAGTCCCTACTCTTCAGGTTTACGCCAAGGTTCCAGTGTTTCAACTGGACTGGGGATAACTTGTACTTCATCAAAGGCAACAACGAGAGCTTAGCAATCGGTGCTGGAGAGTAGGTTTTCTCTTTTTTTTTTTTTCAAAAGTATCACTTTTCCTTCTCCTTATTGGACGAGGACTTTACGAAAGTGGTCTCGTTTTTAGCGGAAAGTTTGGGCTCTGGCTGGACGGTGATCTGTATCAGGGTAGGACACAATCCTGCAGCACATATGGCAATGAACCGTTGGCGCCGCGCGAAGACTTTGTCGTTAAAACATTGGAATGCTGGGCATTCATATAGGACACGGCCTCATATCCCCAACCTGCCACTCCGTCGCCATCACCGCAGCCTAATTTAACCTGAATCTGTGAGCCTCATAAAGATTTCACTCCCAGGAGAGATTAGAGGAAGACTAACAATTCTAAGAACATTGTCGGAGGAGTTGAGTCGTGTCAATGTTATCACGACGTCGATTAACTCGATCGCCGTTTGGGGAAATCTCGCCCAGTGTTAGACAGAATGATTCTAAGGAGAAAGGAATCGTCAATGTTCACACGAAGAGACAACGATGGCATTGCCTGAAGATTGGTGAAATCGACGCAACCTTGAAAGGGATGCGGACGTTTGTAAAAGAGACTGTCGTGGCCCGAAGTTATGCGATCATAGCGTGTGCTATAACATGTCTACTTGCATATCGCGTAGCTACTGATTATCGTTATTGTCCCGACTTCTCTGTCTTTTTTTAAGTTGGCATATTTATTTTATTTTTTTTTTATATTTTGTTGAAATGAGTCGTTGTTGCGAGTTGAATGTCGCTCATCAATTTGATTTGTGACTTGTGAGAGTCGAAGAATTATGATTACTTCGTATGATAATCGTTACTTCGAACTAGTCGTGAGTTTCACACATCTAATGCCGATGTAAAAATAATTATGATAATAATGATGATAATGATGAGGATGAATAATGCAGATGATATAATGATGATGGTGATGAAAGGATGAGAGTGTGAATGATTGGAAATGGTAAATGAGGCGAGAGATACATAACGTTTGAAAGAAAAAATTTACAAATTCAATAAGATAAAGAGAGATGCTAAAACTAACAGTTTGTTGATGTGTAGATAATGTAGATAGTAAATGTAAATATATATACACACACACACAAAAC
This sequence comes from Crematogaster levior, assembly GCA_901521435.1. NCBI lineage: Eukaryota > Metazoa > Arthropoda > Insecta > Hymenoptera > Formicidae > Crematogaster > Crematogaster levior. Next base: position 29,922 of record CABEGB010000467.1, on the reverse strand, counting down.
AAATATACACACACACAATATATACACATATATATGTATGTATGTATGTATATATATGTATATATATACTATGATCGTGTTGCAATGATTGATTTTGACAGTACAAGTAGAGAGAACTCTTTGCGGAACGCTGTGTAACTCGTCATGTATAATGTAAATGTTTATTAAATCAAGAAACGTGAGGATAAGGACACATATACACATGAGGATTGATACACAGATTACCGGAAGCGTGCTCTCGCGCAGCCGAATATAATGATCCATGATCTGAGAAAAAAAGTAGTTTTAGAAAAAGAGATACCTCGAGCTCTGATCTTACGATTAGGAGAGGAACGAAAAGTCTAACAAGAAGTCAATGATATGTGAATTGACGTGAATGATTGATTTGAGTTAGAGCGTATTCGCGAATTTTGTCAGTAAATTGATAAATGTGCTTTAGAGTCACGAGTGACTACAACGAACACACATGCCTGTGCCTGCTTCGCTCTCTTTGTCTCCCTCCGCCAAGTACTCACGATATGAAGCGAGTACCTCGAGCGCAAATCCATCTTCCTACCAGTATACAGCATCCATCTTCATACCAGCAATTTCCTGATGCAAACGGTCAGTCACTTTAGATAGCACATCGGATGAGCAATCATCACGTTCTAGTCGTGTTACAACGCTCTTTTAGACCTAACTCCAGAACTTTGTATGACCGATTACACAATCACATACTGTTCGAGCTTATAATATCTATCGTTGCCGGGTATAACACCGAGTATGTGTATATTTGCCCATCTCTACTTGGCGCGCCTCGTCTATTTGCAAGAGAAAAGAACAAAATCTTGTATGCGCACACAAGGCGAGTGCTTCTCAAGCGCAAAGAAAAAAAAAGAGAAAATACGCAAAAACATTTTATCATGATATCGTGCGAGACCGGACGAATTTTTCTAATATTAAGTTTTGTGAACATTGTGACCAAGTTGCAACCGTTTGAGAGAGCTCACTTTGGCGCGTGTTACTGACTCACCTTGAACGAATCACACATTTTATACCACGTAGACCTAATGACGACACCGCCGTATATCCTTTTTCCTTCTCCCTGTAATCACTCTAGATACAATTTCTATTCCACAACCCGTGTGTTGTATTGTTTCTATATGTGATTACGGATCCTCGTAATCTTAACGAAGACGTTGCTCTGTCGATCAGCAGAGCAGCGTACGACGACCAAGAGTGCTTATTATTACTAACGACAACACAATTTACACGCAAGCACAATAAGACACACGCAGAAAACTTTTGATCTACCTTTACCTGTTTACCTCTTTCTCACATGTGACACATGATCCCTCTCTGCCGATGTACACCATCGGAGAACGTTCAAAAGACTGAACGGTTGATCGAAGATATCTCAAGAGGAGAATCAGACCCAAGTGTTCGCGCACTGGTTACAAAACGCACTAAAAAGAAAAACAAAAGACAGAAAACTGCTGATCAGGCAGAATACAGTGTGGCACTTAAAGGAAAATATGAAATTGACACAGTTCCAATGAATTTAATTTTTCACGTGATGTGAAACGGACGTTTAGATGTTAAAAAAAAAATAGACTTTACTAAACCTCACAAGCTGATCACGAGTGAGCAGAGTCCATTTTCGCATGCATGTAGCGAAATCCTAATCTAATCGGGATTGTTCCTCAATCTCGCGATGTCGACGAAGCACAAAATATCAAGTTAACGTGCAGCATTATCGGCTTTATTAGGATAGCAGTCTCGAATTTGTACACTCAATGCGACACATAATAACACGTCGCATATGATTAAAGTTTGCTTAGAACGTAAATTAGGTACTAGGCGTAATCATGTGATATTAAGTGAAAAAAAGAAAAAAAAGAGTTGCGCTCCTAGACGATTTATCGAGTCACTTCGATGGTACCACATGGTTGCATACGCGATGTCGTCATGTACACTACACACTATACACCACACACACACACACACACACACAATAATACACACACACACACACACATCACACACACACACACAATAAAACACACAAAAACACACGAGATGGAGGTCTTTTTGCTTTTTTGATCTGTAAAGTGTGTATGTGATTGCGGGAACGTTCTCGAGGAATAGACAGATTCGAAATCCATAGTCAGGGTAATAACGTCGTGTGCGAGAAAGAGCGAAGTACGTGCATCCGACAACAGGTGACGATAACGATAAGCCAAATGAAGAGAAAAGAATTACTCATGATCCTCGCCTTAATGTGAACAAAAAAAAAATCAAGATGTCAATGTGCACTGTAACGAAAATAAAACATTAAGTATTTCTGGGAAACGAGCTTTTCGTTGATTTTTTATTTTTCTTCGTTTCGTTGTTCGCACTTGTGTGTTTTTCGTTGTCGTTCGTTATCATTCGCGATCGAGTCGTAACAATGTACGCACGGGATCTTCCGGTCGGCTCCAAGATGAAATTGATAGGTCTACATTGTTTCAACATTGTATCATGGACTTGAGGTGATAAAACGATAATCTCTAAAACATTTAATTTACACGCCTAGGGAAGTATTACATATAATGTTTGCTAATTAATAGTTATATTTATGTGCGTGATAGTGTGCTAATCTTTTTGCACACCTATCGATACTGTACATCGTATGTCAATAAATGGCGCTCCTCATCTGAGTGAGAGTTCGCTTTTCTTCTTCCACAGAGCGTCTTCTGTATCGGATGTAAAAGTACGCGGCAGATACAGATTATCTATATTAGAGTATTTCAAAGAAACACGCGGTACTGCCTCTGTAGAAGTAAACTAAATGTACCCAGTGGCGGATTACTCATTAGCCGCGATAAATGTTTTGCGATCTTATATAATAACAATTGAATTACAGTAAGATACAATTGATAGATTAATCTTGTATTAGACCTTTGAATTGCTCCTATGGTCTTTTTTTAAAATAACGTATGATTTAAAAATATATAACGTGTCATAAGAAATGCAAGATTTCTGAGCTATGTGTTGCTTAGAGCAACGTTCAGGACCTCGAAATATTCCAATCCGCCACTGAACGTAGCAAATGGGACTAGAAAAAAATGTCCCAAATGTAACGAACGATTTCCTGTATATATGGGTGTATTTCGGCCAGCGCATGTTTATAGGACATCTCCTGTGAGATTCTTTCAAGAAATCATAGTTAAATTAACTATGAAGATAATTTTCGGTACATTGTGTATTTTTCGGTAACAGGAGATACAACTTTTGCATTAACAGCGTGACGAACTTAGGGTCTGAGAGTGAGTTCACTATCCACTATACATATCCGATTTGTGGATGCGTTACAATGAACTAGCGTTATAAATATTTCGCAGTTGGAAACAACCATAACAATGTTATTTCATTGCTTGGAAGTAAAACGAAAAATTATTACGCATTTTAACAATAGAACATTCGTGCTTCTCTATGTCCAAATTGCAGGATGATAATGGTTGTGTTAGTTAAAGATTATAAGGATATACAGGGGTGGTTCCACTTTAACTCGTGCCAGTTCTTTATAATTGACTATTTGATGAACTAAAACTCGATTTTTCCTTGAAGATTTAAAGAATGATTTCATTCTTTCATCAATATATTATACACTAAAAGAGACACTTTCTTTGATGCTCACGTATCATGTGTAAACGTATAATAAAGTTTTATTTTTTAATTGTTTCTAGATATATATCGTAATCTGATATTTGATATCAAAGAATGTAATCACTAACAGAAAAAATTCATGTTTTTATTAAGAAAACATTAAATCTTTTTAGCTACTTTCCTTAAAATGAGATATATCTACATCCAGATGTTAGTCTTAAAAAAGAAGATTGCGCGAATATTAATAAGCTGGAAGTGCAGGAATGATGGAACACCCCGCATATATTACGTTCTAAAACTGAGTATGTGTAGTTCGTATATATAAAAGACATTCACAAGAGTAGTGAGAGCTCTACGCTAAAAATCGGTAATGTTATAATATGTACCTACGCATACACACATAGTCGATATTAGCGATTGTTAGCGAGCTGTAAAAAAAACAAAAGAGATTCGAAGAGAAGAAGAGGGACAAACTCAAGCAAGCAACACGACAAGGAGACATACCTTCGGTACACAATTGTCAATTAGATTCAGACTGACTGCAGAGACTTGAACACGCATAAACAGTTCGATGTTCTTCGATGTTTAGCTAGATAAAGTTGCCGTCGTCGTTAATGAGCACGTTATTAAGAACATGAGTCGACGCATTTAACTCGGGCCAGTAGCGATAAACGTGAAACGATTAGCAGCTAACGGGACCCATTTGACATAATGAGAAAAAATATTCTAATATACACACAAAATATATATATATATATATACATACATATATATACATATGTATATAATATACATATGTATATATACATATGTATTATATATACATTACATATATAATCAGAAAAATAATATATATGTATATATTACATATTCATACATAATATTATTAGTTATTATACATATATATATATATATATATATATTATATATATATATATATATATATATATATATATATATATATATACATATAAAATGAGTCAAAGAAAGAGGGAGAGGGTAGAATGTCAGAGAGTTCGTTTGAGGTAAGATGTTGGTTTTAACAGTCAGCGCACAAGCCATATTGGTCTCGCTACGGAACCACATGATTAACACTGTGTACGCTATTGGTGTGCATCTATTCTGTAATTACGCAGCTACCTGTAAACAGAAGAAATGTTCGTGCTCGTTGCCGCCCGAAATTCTGAATGTTTTCAATCGATGCTTTGGGAAAAAAAATTTTAATTGCGTTTGCTTTGTGCTGTCGTGTAAGCAGCTATCGCGAATAATAATTGAAGTTAACTGAGATTTAAATGAGCCACTATCTCTTTTGCTCTCTCTCTCTTTTCCTCTGTGTTTAGGAAGAAGCAGAGTATTGATTTAAATATCAGTTAACTTTGACTAACGTTTAGGGAAACAATTTCTTGTTGCATAAATGTTTGATCGGCTGTTAATGTAGACAGGTATCTGTAGAGTTCTCATATGATCAAGAAGCTGTTTGGTTTAGTACGAAAATCTGGATAATTGATGTGACATTCGTAGTAATTTCTGTGTTGAAAAAAAGAAACAATAATTCTAGTAACAACTAGCTAGCGCAGCAAAATTCTGTTGTAACCAGAGATATAGGCAGAACAAACCTTTTATTGAACTCAATGACAAGATATTTCAATATGTGAGCATTTCAATGTAAGGAAATTTGCAGTACAACAATATCAGCTCAGAGACGCGGGGCGTTGTAACAAAATCTCACTGTATGTTATGAAAGAGCGACGTGATCTCGGCGATTAGCAAGTACTAAAAATATATCCAGTTTGCGAAAGGGAATCGGACGGTGTTGTAAATTCGTGCGATATATCCGCTGGAAAGGAAAACTATTGCGCTAATTGTACATATGTATTTCAATCTGATAGCATGTCTCCTATAGACAACAATAGTAATCTAAATAATTTGTGTTGGATTGTAAAAAAGAATCCAGGCATTCCTTTCATCTATCAATTATTCCAGCAGAACGTGATGTTGTTCATTACAAAATGCTGGCAAAACTGAGAAAGCGGATGTATCTGGTACAAAGCATAGACCTCTTTGGTACGTTTTATTTAAATGAATTAAGCGCAGAAACAATAGTGATCTTTTTCTTTGTATCTCTAGCGCCGAGAAAGTTCGCATAGAACCAGATTCAGGATAGATATTTATGATATAAAAAGAGACAAAAAAGAAAAATATAAAAATACATATGTCTGATTATGTTAATCCTTTTATTTCCCATTTCCAATCTCTAACAAGTTTTCCTTACTTATCTTCAAGACTGTAGAGATACTTGCTCTCTAACAGACGACTATCTTTACTAACTGAATATATTTTAATTGAATAAAATTTTACATAATTAAAATAACAGTATCCTCAATACATATAAAAATTGACAATTAAATGATATACTTACAGAATAAATAATACATACAGAATAAATTTTAAACAATAAGTATTAACGATACGTATTATAAACAATAAGTATTAATATTTTATTTATATACATATCTTATTTATATATAATATTAATTTCGTAAATCATATTAAACTTATCTTAGATAAAAAATATTACTTTATAATTATACTATTTATTTCATTTATAAATATCTTAGCGCAATATCTGTGCAGTTATTAGATACAATTCATAATAGGATTAAAATTACATATCGTATATCTGCTATGCGAAAGAAACAATAACAATAGCAATAAAAAGTATAAGTATCACTATCCAATAACCACATGTACGGTCTTTAAAATGGATATTACGAACCTGCTGGGTTTTGTTGATTAAAGATTCATCAGTCCTGTCCATGTGATCAGCCAGATCATCAATTATTTCTATATTACAATATAATGAAATTTAAAAAAGTCATTTTTATATTTTACTATCTCGAGATAAAATTTAAAAAAGTTTTTTTACATTGTGTACTATCTCTTGTGTACTAGTTTCTTTCTTATCTAAATTCTTTTATACCACTCACCGTTTTGGTGATCCACTTCATTGCTAATACTTTGTCCAATTTCTTTTTGACGAGCTATTACTTTACATAATTCGTCTAATCCTTTATCTTGTTCTACGAGAAATTAGATGAAAACTATGTGTGCTAGTTACTAATATTTTCTCTAAGAATTATGGTTACCTTTCAATATTTGCTCTTGATGGCTCATAAGATCATTGACAGACACTTGTATATCTAACGGTTTGTCATCATCGTCAGCAGCCCAAGAAGTTGTGCCACCGTCTGCAAAAGCTGATGAGCCTGCCTTTAATAGGCTAGTGCGTGACGATACATAATCATTTGTACGTGGCTCATACAATTTTTGTAACTGAATATCCTTGCTTTGTAACTGTTCCACTTGTCTTGTCCTACGTTCAGCTTCCTCAAACGTTCTGTCATATAAATTGTATTTTAAGGAAACTTATCATTTTACTTACAGCTACTCAAACTTATTTCAAAGTCTGAACTTATGGTGAAAAACTAATATGTATACAGATAAAAAAAAATACATTGTTTTCAATTTAGAAGCTTCTTCCACTTTGCATTTTAATTGCTGGACTTCTCGTGTATACTGCTTCATACGTAATCTTATGTTGGCTGACAAGCTAGCATAAGGTTTTGATGTCTTTGGTTCCCCATCACGCATAGTGAGCTGTTCCATAATCTCACGGAACAGCTTTTCACAGGCATCATATTCCGTGAGCCTAATCATACATATAAAACTGATTATTGGATATATAAAAAAATTTTATAAAATATAATTTATACTATATTTATAAAGTATAAAATTTAATACAATATAATTAGTAAAATTGTATAAAATGTAATTTATAAATTTACCAAGGATCAATTCCTTCAATGTTAATAAGTGCCATTTTCGTATTGGTCGAGTGATGCAAATATTATCTATATTAACGTTGCAAAGAACATAATAGTGACACGTATTTCATCATTTGCTGTGAAAAATTAATAAATGCTATTAATTTCTTTATAATTGAGAAATCGTATTATTTTCAGATAATCACAATCTGTTGGCCTACCGAAGACAGCTTCTATCACATGACAGTAATATAAAAGTTTTATAAATAAAAATGAAGCGATACAGACTCAAGTGACAGATAACCTCAAAATCATCCTGCAGCAAAGACCACAGCGATTACAGCGCAGAGAAAAGGGTCAGTCGGCAACACGCCATGTTCACGAAACTTTTCAGTCGGTAACACGATGTAAAAAAAACCTATAAGAATAAATATTAAAATAAATTCTTCAATCTTCACTGTTCTACCTTAATTCCGTTTCTATCATTCGTTGTCTTCTTTGTCGTCAGAGGCGTATGAAGGGTATGGCAGGTATGGTACGTGCCTTGGGCGCCATTTGAACGGGGGTGCCAATGGCATCACATTACAAAGCAGTTTTTATTAATATATTTCATCAAGCACGGTAGATACATCAATAAAATGCGTGAATATATGTGTATGTTTTAAATACCTTTAGATAGTAAATTTTAAAGTAGTAGCAACAAAATAATTAATTTTGTTATTATTACTTTAAAATCAATTATCTATAGTTACTATCTTTAAATCGGTCCAGTAATAAAACGATTTATTTTGTTTATTTTCCAGCAACAGTATAAATTATTTTATTATTAAGCCAATTAAAGATTTCGAAAAAATGCAATTTTTTTGACAATAGGAAAATATATTTTCGATAAAATTGTATGCTGAAAATAACGTGATTTCTTTAATTTTTTAAAATAAACTAGTGCAGAAAGAGAGATAAACTTATTATGATTTTGTAAAAAAAAATGTTATTTTTAATTATCCTTAATTATTTTTAATACTATGGATCTCTTTTTTTACAAAAAAAAATTCTCTTTTGTCTTTTTGAGCTGATATTATGATAAAAAAGATAAGTACTAGATATTTGGATAAGGGCGCAATTTCAGTATTAGGAGTTATTTTCTTTAGATACGCCTCTGTTTGTCGTTATGTATTGCCGTCTGATACTTGTTAATTCTCCTTAACAACATCGTTCTAAAATTCTCTTTTTTCTCTCTTGCTTTGGCTCATTTTTTTCTATCTCATTAACAATTCTTCATAATTTTTCTTCCCAAATGTCTATTGTCGACGCTGCTTGGCGACCTCTTTATTAAATGCGTTTCTATTAAACATATTGTATATAAATGATCTGCATAGACCAAAATTAATAAGAGATAACGACGACCATGGAAGTGAACTACAAGTACAATCTGCAAGACGAACACACATTCCAACACAGATACTTAAACAAAAGATAGAAGAAACAAGTAGAAGTGATGGGTAAGTAATAAAATATTATTGTATTCCTTTAAATTTTCCTGGCATATTTTCCTGACAAATACTTAGTCATACAAAAAATGAATTTTAAATAAAAATGAAATACAAAAACTTGACGTATCCGTACACATGTACGCGCGCGCACGCACACACGCACAGTTCTACAATAATACAACTATGAATAATATAAAATTTTATATGTACAATAGAAATCACAAATGTGTGTTATATTCTCATTTTCTTTGTGGTTCTCATATGTGTGTGTTTTAATATAAATTTAGAATACTGTCAAATAACAAGCAGTAGGAAGAGTCAGTTAAACGGTTAAAAGTACATAAATATTTATATTCCGACCAGGAATTATATCCCTCTTTCTTCGACCTTTTGTATCTAATTTGCAAATGTATATTCAAATAATTTCATCCAGTGATCACATTTAGTACAAAACACTGAGTCACACAGAACGATTGAAATAACGACAGTTAAAACAGATGTAGAAACATTACACAAAAGAAAATCTTGTTTTAGTAAAGTGTAATCATTGTGGAAATTTTTCTTTAATCGTGATCTTTAACGCGAGACTTAATATTTCATTTATGCTTATGATATAATAGAACTAGAACATCTTGAACGTAACAACATACAACAAAATTACAAAATATCAAGACAGCAACCATTGTGGAACAGTATTAATCTTGCAATTAAAGGCGTGTATTTTAATAATTTATTTATAAATTATGCAATCAAATAAATGTAATTTAAAGGAGATAGATAAAAGAACGTCGTTGTCGGTAAGTAAACATTCGCAAAATATTTAAAATATTGATGAACATAAAGCAAACACAATGATAAAATACTGTCTAAGGAAATTGCATGTATAACAGTAATATGAAGTTATTGTAAAAGGACTGTTTCCACATCTTGTTGCGTTTTTATCCTTTTATAAGTCATCACTTTACAATTAATTACCCGGTTAATTTTAATTAAAAGGCGGAACAAAAGTCACACATATGGGCCAAGTTCAACGAAGTGGAAGGCGGCAAAAAACTGAAGTGCAAACAATGTGGAAAAACTATAACTAGACGTACATTACGTTTACAACTACACTTAAATACATGTCAGTAAGTACACATCCGAAAAATGTTGGTGAATATAAAATAAAAACAATGACAAAATAATACATAAGAAAAGTGTAAGTATTTGTATGTATGATAGCAATACGCAGTTATTATAAAAGAATATCTATTTTTGTATCTTTTTGCGTTTATTTTCTTAAGTGGCTTTAAAATTGATCACAGGAAATCGAAGCAAAGGTCGCACATATGGGACATGTTTGATGAAATGGACGACGATCATATGAAGTGCAAAGAATGTAAAATACGCGTAAAAATATATAAAGAAAATCCAGAAAAATTATTAAAGCACCATTTACGTTATTGCAGGTAAATATAAGTACATATCCGAAAAATATTTAAAATATCGATAAGTATTAAGTATAAATTAAATATGATGGTAAAAAATATTTAAGAGAAGCGTAAGTGATAATATAACGACAATATGCAGTCATTGAAAATATAATTAATTTTACAACTTGTCGGATTTATTCTTTCATAAGCTTTAAAAGTTATGATCTGACTGAATTAAATGGACCAAGCATATGGGACAAGTTTGATAAAAATGACGAGAAATATGTAAAGTGCAAAGAATGTAAACAACAAATTAAAATATATGTAATTCTAACATCTACTTTACACAGACATCTATCTCGTTGTGAGTAAGTACACTTCCGAAACCGGTCGAAACTGATATGAATGAAAAAGATATGACATGAATGACAAAGTGTAAAAAACAGTTGTAAATTTAAAAAAAGTGTAAATACAAGATTTTATAATATCGATAAAATAATTATATGGAATTTCGGGAAAAGCGCGATTGTCTATTTCGATTTTTAACGTGTTTTGTCAAATATGAAAAAGTACACTGAAGTAAATACAGCATAAAGAAACCTTAAAAGAGAAAAGAATGTACCAAGTACATAAAAAATATTTAGGAACGTATGTATAGTTATATAATAAATTATAACTGACTTGATATCAATATAAAATTAGTTTAATTAATTAGTAAAATAAGATTAAATCAGAAATAAATATCTTAAAACATAACAAAAGTTTTTAAAAATATTATATGTTTAAATATTATATGTTGAACTGATAAAATTTTATTTTATTTTACTATTTTTTGTGATTTAATACAAACTGTATTAACTGCATTAAATTTTGAATCAAAATAAAGTATTAAACTCGATTTTAAATATTACCTACAATATCAGCAATATACAATTTTAAACGATACAAATGTTATACAAATTTGAAAATGTTTAAACACATTTGGAGATTATGATCTTATTTAGAGAAGTAATGTGTATTTTGAACATTTCTTTTTCTTCTATTACACTTCTATTTACACACTATTTACACACTAAATGTTGTTATCATTTGTATTTATTAAATGCGTTGTTTATTAATTACATTGTATATGCAGATCTACAAAGACCTCTCCAAAATTAATAAGAGATAACGATGTCCAAGAAAGTGAACAACAAGTACAAACTGCAGGACGAACAAATATTCCGACACAGATACTTAAACGAAAGATAGAAAAAACAGATATAAGTGATGGGTAATTATTCACTTTGCATAAAACATAAAAAACTTTGAAACATAAAAAAATCTCATAAATTAAATATTAACTAACACTTTAATTTATTAGTACAAATTGCATTATTTGGGAAATGTTGGCGCTATGTGTGTATGAGACATTCATTCTTTCACCAAAATTCTTTTAAATTTTAAACAGTAAATACTATTGGGTATCAAAAAACCATAGATGTCTAAAATTCCATATACTTTCTTTCTTGTTATTTTAGTTATTTATACAATTATTATATATTTATATTTCTATATTTTAATTTTCATTAGAATGGTAATGTACAGGGTGTTTAACAATAAGTATAACATAAATATTCTTATTCTCTTTGATCATATATCAAATAATGAATAAGAAATATGTTTAAATTCGCCAAACGGTCAGCCTTGGATCTTAATGACGAATCAATAAGCTTCGTGCCGATTGATTGCCGGACTTTTTAACGCAGTAAATAATTTGCGTTTTAAAACTCAGTAAATCACCAACTTAAAATCAACATCAATTTCAATTGTTGGTGCAAATAGGCCCCTAAATAAGTATAATACTCTTAAATAGTTAGAGTGTTGGTTGGGTTGAGAAATAAACTGAACAGAAAAATCTTCTATTTTCATAAAAATTTTACAATAAAGGAAATTAATTAATAATAATTATTTGAAAGCAATTATTTGTTAGAGTATGCATGTGGCATGCAATTTGGTAGAATTAGAAGAAGTGCTCGATACGGATGCAATTGATGCATGACGAAGCATTGGAAAGAGTTGATGTTGAACATCATGAATAATGCGCTGAACTGTTTTCTGTCGATGAATTAAATATACATACATATATTCGCAAATTTCTACCTATTTAACAATTAATGTGAAATACTATAGATTTGGTACAATAGAGAGATTTTGGTACAATAGATTTGGCTTTCGTGTTGGAGACCCGCGACAGTTATAAACACAGTCATATAAAACAAATACAGTCATATCTCACTTATTATTAAATATGTATGTATGTCATATTATCTTCAAAGTTACTTTAAGTAAATCGACTTTAAATTGAGAACATTTTACTCTGTCATCTTCATTTTGTTTATGAGCATATTACTGTCATGCTCGGTAGTGCGGGTGTGAATTATCTGAAAATAATACGTTTTTCTCAGTATAAAAGAATTAATAACGCATTTATTGGTACCGATGAAATGCGTCGTCGCCCCTATTATGTTCTTTGCGAAACGTTGACTATGTGTTTATCACCGACAATACGAAAATGGCTGCGCGCAGGGAATTCGTCGCTGACAATTTATAAAATTACATTTTTGTTGCTAATTATGTTGACGATTGAAATTTTTATGCTTTTATAATATAATTGCTCAAAATTATGTTTTATAAAATTTTTATCTCAGCCAATCGGTTCTTGCCTTTCCATATATTCTTGCACTGTGTGGCAATTTCGTGGTGCTTAACGTAGATAATTAGACATCCGAAACCATAGCTGGCAACGTCGTAACTTGCGTTAAAGTATGTGCGGCGAAATCAGCTTTATTAAAAACCAAAGAAGTGGAAGAAACTTCGATGAAACAATATTATTTTTGTCTTATTATACTGGTTTTTCGCCATGGTCGAACTTTTCAGCTATTAATGAAAATGATAGTTTCATAACAAACTGATTTATATGGTTTGAGGCGTTGAGGAAACTGGCGGTTTGAAAGATGAACGATTACAAAACAAGGGTATTCGGTACGGAGTTGGCATGGTGCGGTAAACAATGTTTGTACGTATTAATTCTTTACCATGTACATCCAATCCGATATTACAAGTTACAAGAAACTTTTTTTACACGTGCAAGACACAAATATAAATATAAAAAACTATAAATATAAATGTATATTTAGGTATGTTAGGTATTGATGACCATGTAAGTTTAAAGAGTTTTTTTGATCGACTGATCCAGTAATATACTTAATAACATGTAAACACTTAAAATGATAATTGTTCTATCGCATTTTTTATTCTATATTTATTATAAATGCAGGTCCTATTCACGATCAGAAAATTTGAATGAAAATTTAATCACTAGAGCTGCGCGATCGCATATTTTTTAATTCTTCCCCTTCCTAAAATATATAGGTTGCTATCGATTAATTGTCTATTATGCGAACTAGCTAAGTTAGTAATTCAACATATACAAGAAACTTTTTTTACACGTGCAAGACACAAATATAAATATATAAAACTATAAATACAAATGTATATTTAGGTATGTTAGGTATTGATGACCATGTAAGTTTAAAGAGTTTTTTTGATCGAGTAATATACTTAATAACATAATTACTGATCCAGTAATATACTTAATAACATGTAAACACTTGAAATAATAATTGTTCTATTGCATTTTTTATTCTATATTTATTCTTGTATAAATGCAGATTCTATTCACAATCAGAAAATTTGAATGAAAATTTAATAAAATCGAAGGCAGAAGCGAAAGATAATTTGAAGACGAAGAAGAACCGACATTGTTTATAAGTAATGCATTGTATTATTTTAAATATTAATTCTCTATCGCATTAACGATTAAATTTTCGATTCAAATTTTCTGATTGTGAATAGGACCTGCATTTATAATAAATATAGAATAAAAAATGCGATAGAACAATTATCATTTTAAGTGTTTACATGTTATTAAGTATATTACTGGATCAGTCGATCAAAGAAACTCTTTAAACTTACATGGTCATCAATAACTAACATACCTAAATATACATTTATATTTATAGTTTTTTATATTTATATTTGTCTTACATGTGTAAAATGAAAAAATAATTCCTATAAAAGTTTATTTCAATCGAATAACGGGAAAGAGTGCCAAAGAGCGTCTAAATGTCCAAAAATAAGAATTAAACCCTTATTTTAGGACATTTAAACGCTTTTCGGCACTCTTTCCCGTTATCCGATTGAAATAAACTTTTATAGGAATTATTTTTTCATAAAATGGAACCATTTTAAAAGGTGAGACAAAAAAAATTTTTTTTAATTTTCGATGTAGTATAAAATAAGAACCACCCTAGTGTACATAGTATTCAAAGATTTAAATTCTAAATTGGCGTCTCAGAAACCTAATCTTAATCTTTCCGTGTTAAAATGTTCTCAATTTAAAGTCGATTTACTTAAAGTAACTTTGAAAATAATATGACATACATACATATCAAATAATAAGTGAGATATGATTGTATTTGTTTTATATGATTGTGTTTACGTATAACTGTCGCGGGTCTCCAACACGAAAGTCAAATCTAGTATTTCACATTAATTGTTAAATAAGTAGAAATTTGCGAACATATGTATGTACATTTAATTCATCGACAGAAAACAGTTCAGTGCATTATTCATGATGTTAAACATCAACTCTTTCCAATGCTTCGTCACGCATCAATTGCAACTGTATCGAGCACTTCTTCTAATTCTACCGAATGCACAGATGCATACTCTAACATATAATTGCTTTCGAATAATTATTATTAGTTAATTACTTTCCTTTATTATAAAATTTTTATGAAAATAGAAGATTTTTCTGTTCAGTTTATTTCTCAACCCAACACTCTAACTATTTAAGAGTATTATACTTATTTAGGGGCTTATTTGCACCAACAATTGAAATCAATGTTGATTTTAAGTTGGTAATTTACTGAGTTTTAAAACGCAAATTATTTACTGCCTTAAAAAGTCCGGCAATCAATCGGCATGAAGCTTATTGATTCGTCATTAAGATCCAAGGCTGACCGTTTGGCGAATTTAAACATATTTCTTATTCATTATTTGATATATGATCAAAGAAAATGAGAATATTTATGTTAAACTTATTGTTAAACACCTGTACATTACCATTCTAATGAAAATTAAAATATAGAAATATAAATATATAATAATTGTACAAATAACTAAAATAACAAGAAAGAAAGTATATGGAATTTTAGACATGGTTTTTTGACACCCAATAGTATTTACTTTTAAAACTTAAAAGAATTTTGGTGAATAAATGAATGTCTCATACACACATAGCGCCAACATTTCCCGAATAATGCAATTTGTACTAATAAATTACAGTGTTAGTTAATATTTAATTTATGAGGTTTTTTATGTTTTAAACAAAGTGAATAATTACCCATCACTTCTATCTGTTTCTTCTATCTTTTGTTTAAGTGTCTGTGTCGGAATATTTGTTTGTCCATCAGTTTGTACTTGTACTTTCTTGGACATCATTACCTCTTATTAATTTTGAAGAGGTCTTTGTAGATCTGCATATACAATGTAATTAATAAAAAATGCATTTAATAAAAACAAATGATAACATTTAGTGTGTAAACAGAAGTGTAACAGAAGAAAAAGAAATGTTAAAAATACACATTACTTCTTGGAATAAGATCATAATCTCCAAATGTATTTGAACATTTTCAAATTTGTATAACACTTGTATCGTTTAAAATTGTATATTGCTAATATTGTAGGTAATATTTAAAATCGAGTTTGATGCTTTATTTTGATTCAAAATTTAATGCAGTTAATACAGTTTGTATTAAATCACAAAAAAATAGTAAAATAAAATAAAATTTTATCAGTTAAACATATAATATTTAAACATATAATATTTTTAAAAATTTTTGTTATGTTTTAAGATATTTATTTCTGATTTAATCTTATTTTACTAATTAATTAAACTAATTTTATATTGATATCAAGTCAGTTATCATTTATTATATAACTATACATACGTTCCTAAATATTTTTTAGGTACTTAGTACATTCTTTTCTCTTTTAAGGTTTTTTTATGTTGTATTTACTTGAGTGTGCTTTTTCATATTTGACAAAACATGCTAAAAATCGAATTTATTCATAATACAAAAACATAGACAATCGCGCTTTTCCCAAAATTCCATATAATTATTCTATCGATATTATAAAATCTTGCATTTATACTTTTTTTAAATTTACGACTATTTTTTACACTCTGTCATACATGTCATATCTTTTTCATTCATATCAGTTTCGACCGGTTTCGGAAGTGTACTTACGCACAACGAGATAGATGTCTGCGTAAACTAGATATTAGAATTACATATATTTTAATTTGGTGTTTACATTCTTTGCACTTTACATATTTCTTGTCAATTTTATCAAACTTGTCCCATATTGGTCCTTCTAATTTAGTCAGATCATGTTTAAAATAGCTTATGAAAAAATAAATCCGACAAGTTGTAAAATTAATTATATTTTCAATGACTGCATATTATCATTATATTATCATTTAGGCTTCTCTTAAATATTTTTTACTATCATATTTAATTTATACTTCATACTTATCGATATTTTAAATATTTTTCGGATATGTACTTATATTTACCAATGACGTAAATGATCCTTTAATAATCCTTCTGGATTTCTTTTATATATTTTTACACGTATTTTACATTCTTTGCATTTCATATGATCGTCGTCCATTTCATCAAACATGTCCCATATAGGTCCCTTTCGTCTTTCTTTTAACTTCCTGTGATCAATTTTAAAGCCACTTAAGAAAATAAACGCACAAATATACAAAAATAGTTATTCTTTTATAATAACTGCGTATTGCTATCATACATACAAATACTTACACTTTTCTTATATATTATTTTATCATTTTATTTTATATTCATCAACATTGTAAATGTGTTTCAGATGTGTACTTACCCACACACACGAAAGTGTTGGTGTAAACCAGATGTGTTTATAGGTTTACTTATAGTGGTTTCACATTTTTTGCACTTCAGTTTTTTGCCGCCTTCCACTTCGTCGAACTTGGCCCATGCGTGTGACCTTTGTTTCGCCTTTAAATTAAATTTAACCAGGTAATTAAATTTAAAGTGACTTACGAGAAGATAAAAACGCGACAAGATGTGGAAACAGTCCATTTACAATAATTTTATGTTACTGTAATACAGGCACTTTCCTTCCAGACAGTATTTTATCATTGTGTTTGCTTTATGTTCATCAATATTTCTAATATTTTGCGGATTTTACTTACCGGCAACGTTTTTTTTTTTGTCTCCTTTAAATTGCATTCATCTGGGTGTTTAACTTTTAAATGAACTGTTAAAATATGCACGCCATGACTCGCAAGATTAATACTTTTTCCACAATGGTTGCATTTTGCCATCAGTCGCCATCTTGATATTTCGTAATTTTGTTGTATGTTGTCACGTTTCGGATGTTCATCTAGTTCTGTTATATTATGCTCATCGCATAAATGAAATATTAAGTCTCGTGTTTGATCACGATTCAAGAAAATTTGTCCACAATGATTACACTTTACCGAGTCAAAATTTTCTTTTGTATAATGTTTTTGCAGCCATCCCTCAACTCCTTCTGCCATTTTAACTGTTCTGTGTGACACAGTGTTTGGTACTAAATGTAATTACTTGATGAAATTTGAAATGTTTCGCAAATGTTTGCAAAATTAGACATAAAAGGTCGAAGAAATAAAGAGATACAGAGAGAGAGAGAGATACAATTCCTCATCAGAATATAAATATTTATATATACTTTGAATACGTTTTTAACTAACATATCATATAGTTTCACTTGTTATTTGATATAATTCTAAATTTATATTAAAACACACACAATGTCTGCCACATATAAGAACTGTGTGTGTCGGGAGGGGGGGGAGAGATTGATAGATAGCACATATAAAAACACAGTCAGTTGTACATGCAATAAATATCAAAATTAATTAACAATTAGTGTAAGATTAGAAATTCAAATCATTTGTGGAAACAGCAAAAAACAACGACAATAAATTTCCATAATGTGATAAGAAAGATCTGAAGCACGAAAATCTTACAAAATATTTCATTTTTATGCGCAGAATGCTTATAGGTGAACGTGTAATTACTTTTGTGATGGCAGGAAAGAAAGACATGAAAATTGTAGAAAAACAAACTTCACACATTTTTCTGGTTTGCTAAATTTCAATGAACAATATACTTTACGCTTTCCTTTATGTTATGCAGTTTAATTGATTTCGAAATTTGATAGCTTTTAAAACACGTGCGTGCGTGTGTGTGAGTGTAAGTGAGAGAAAACATTTGTGTATGTCTACATTTGAAGTCTGTT
The DNA here is from genome assembly GCA_901521435.1 of Crematogaster levior. NCBI lineage: Eukaryota > Metazoa > Arthropoda > Insecta > Hymenoptera > Formicidae > Crematogaster > Crematogaster levior. The sequence goes on along the minus strand of CABEGB010000467.1, from coordinate 11,130 downwards.
TAGAAGAAGTATTGATGATATGCGATTCTAAATTTTCTCTAGAAGATCCTGCAATCTTTGTATATTTGATTTGCAATAATCTGTCTACCATGGCATTTTGAAATAACTTTTCTTTTATGTGTGTTATTTATATTTTTTACAATAAATAATCTTTTACAATAAATAAACATTACACAAATTGTATTGAAAAAGATTTAAGGAAACATTTGGAAAATTTTTATAAAAAAGTAAAATATAAATATATGTATGTATATATAAAATTTGGGAAAATCTAGAATAAGTGTCCTACCACATCCTCATCACCACCCCATCCTCTACCTACTCTAACAGTATTTACCTGTGATTCTGGGACACCCTGTATATAGATACATATATATATCTATAATATATCCAAAATATAATATATCTATAATGTATTTGTATATAGATATATACAAATTTATGATTCTGGGACACCCTATATAGATAGATATAGATAGATAGATAGATAGATAGATATATATATATTTATATAGATATATATATATATATATATATATATATATATATATACATATATACATACAAAAACTAATATATTATAGAAATATTTATGAGAAATAATATATAGGAAAAAAATTTACTTGGAAAATGGGTATAACAAACAACCAAACATTTATTTCAAGCAGCGAAAGATGAAGCTGGCAGAAAGATTGCCGATGACTTTCCGATTATGCCGATCGTAAGAAAAGAACAGTTTTAGTTCGATAATCTTATTTCTCACTAAGAATTTCAATTCAAAATAAAGTTAGGTTAGATTATGTCGTTAGGTTAGGTGAGATTAGATTATATCGTTATATCTTAACCAAATTTTGCTATTATAGAAATGTAATAATGTTATTTTACATACGATCTTTCTGTTTCTTCTTATTACACTCTTTATACATATATATATATATATATATATATATATATATATATATATATATATATATATATATATATATATATGCACACACTCACATATATATAGACCTCTATTTTCTCAAAAATGTACAACTTGTAATGACACGCGATATGATAGGCTATAGAGCTATCAGCTACAGGCCAGGTCTGTTCTTTGTGACTGAACTAGTGTGTACTCGTTGTACTTTAAATGAAATACATTGTGACCATCGGCCACCTATCTATATTAGAAATATACCTATATATATTATACAATATTTAGGAATACAAATAAGATATAACGCTAAGGAAATAGTTTCAAGCAGACTAAACTCTTATATGATTCAGAATAGAATTTTCTCGAAAAAAGCAGACACACTTTTCGGGATATAAAAAAAGGTACCCTCGGATAATACGACATAGTCCAATTAAAGCAGCTCTCAAGAGCAGTTTGACGAGACTAAGTCCAAAAGTAATTAAAATTAAGAATGTAAAATATTATTATAAGCGAAATCGTGAATAAATAATTGTTTTTTAAGAAAAAAACTTTCGCGAATCTTACAACATAAAAAGAAAAGTTTCAGGAGTGACAAAGAAACTTTTATATAGCCGAATGCAATAAAACGAAAGTCTTATATGCACACACGCACACACGCACGCAGACACACACACACGAGCGCGCGAGCGCGCGCGCACGCACGCACGCACGCGCACACACATGTGTGTGTATATATATATATATATATATATATATACAATATATATAACATAAATATAATTTGTTTTAAGCGCGAGTGATATTTATCTATTTTATTGATTGGTTTATCGGCGCGATCGTACGATAAATAGATTGATGATTGTTAATAGAAATATAGAATTTTTGTACATTCAAATGTCACGATTGATTAACGCGTTTTCGAACATTTCTTCGCTAGATTGTACATTATAATAACTTTTCCATAGTGGTAACCAATAAAAACTTCCACGTTTTTTCATTTTGTCAAGATTACCAAAAGAATTAATTACGTAAATTTCCATGTCTTCTTTAGTTTTAATTATTTTACAACCATTATTTATATATATTATCATCCACTATATAGTATCTTTATTTTCATGTTCCTTGAATAATGCATATACTAAATGTAGAGATGGAAAATGAATAATAGGATGATTTTTAATGATTTCCATGGCTTCAAACGCTATGTAATCCATATGCTTAAACAAAACTTATATACTTTGCACAAAACATTTAAATAAATATAATAAATTTACTACATAAATTAATTATATTATAAATTTGCATATAATTTACGCTTCTTATGTTTACCTCATCAATAATTAGAACTAATGTTATCTACTTTATATTATCTAGTTTCCTTATATATGTTGTTGTTGTGTACAAGGATTTTATGTTCGGAAAGTAAAAACTTGATTGCCTACACTATTTCCTCACACGTAAGAAAACATGCACCTATAATGGATGTCTTCCTCAAAAGCCACTTGCATCTTTTTGATCTTTTGTCTCATTGCTAAAAGAGTGAGACAATAAAGTTTAATACTTTAGTATAAATAATACAATAAATACGACAAAATTTCAATGAATATTACTTACGGAGATTTGAAATCTGATATTAATTTATCAATCGTTTAATGAATCTCATCTACCATTTCCAAGTTCTATATAGAATTGGCCATAAATAATACTCTGTAGTCTCTCTCAACCATATATTCTCCAATCCGTTTACAGCTACCTGTGATTAATCAGTTTTATTAAAAAATGTTTAAAAATTTTAGACAATTTCCCTAAAATGTACAAATTATGCTGAAATGTACATTTCCGTAATAATATTGCAAATTAAATATTCATTTTTGCAGTTTGAGTTTTTTAATGATGTGTATTACTAGACCAATTCGCACATTTCAAGGTACTATAAATTACAAGATAATGCAGTGGGAAGGCTCTTGTTGATGTGATCTCTGTAAACAAAATACATTTTTTTTGTATATATTTGATAACCTGTTACTTAACCTGAGTGTCACAACAAACTAAAGGTAACATCAGTGCTTTTGTTGCATTAAATATGTTCGCAACTAAATACAGTGAATAACATTATGATAAATAGTTAAATTTCCCGCCACCTGTTACAAGTGGTAGCGCTAGAGTGCAACATGATCGCCACGGCTCGATGCTTCTGGTACGCTTCGCACGCGTGTTCGATGTCATTGCTAAGTTATTTTTCATTTCGGTTATCATTATCAACGCCGGTCATAAGTGAGAGTGCTGTACACCGTACTGTAATATTTCACGACAAATATACTTTGTGTTCCTATTCTTACATTGTATCACACTTTATATTTTCCACTGCCTTCACGCATTATGTATTTGTTTGAAATTTAAAAACTGTTATAATTATTCAAACTTATAATTGTGTTATTTTGCAGGAAAAACAGACAAGAAGAAAGTGTTAGGCAATTTAAATTAAACAGGAGTAAAACGGAAGACAAATATAGTACGTCATAGTCGTACATTTAAAGAAATACATGAATTAATGGTGGTAGATATAGCTGCTGAATTCTTGCACCTCTCTTAGGCACACAATGATTCGGCAAACTCATTGTCGTTTTAATACTAGATTTCGATTGAAATTCAAATTTATTTGTAATAAAGCATACATTTTCAAACTAATAAAAATGATCGTCATAAAAGATTGACAAGTGTTATAGATTCGATTACTACTATACTGCTATACACATATAATTTTTATTATTTTAAATTATCATTAAAAAATAAATTTTATGTTTCTTCTTTGTTTCAGAATTAATAGTCAAAAATCTAAATTTTTCGAAGAATCTTGACATTCTCTTTTATTACTAGCAAAATTCTGTTGAATGTTGGTATAAACTTAATGTCAATTATTTATCTCTATATTAGTACTCGTTGGATTTATCGAATATCGGGGTTTTAATAACACATGCTCTTCTATCTTTATTTTTACTATTAATACAATATTAAAGAGTATAAAATATGTCGCAGAAATAAAAATAAAGAAAAGTATATTGAGCAATGATAGAAGCAATGTGAGCATGAAACTATTGTTAAACTATCTCGAAACGTTGTTTGATTTCCGCTCGTCATTGTATTATCTAGAATCTATTTATCAGTTGAATTCTATAAAACCGAGATTACACGGTGCATGGCTTGGCGAGACTATCGATGAGTTAAAAAGAGATAATTCATAAGGCGAACTTACTGAAAAGATTAACTAAGCCATGAGATCGTCGAGCCATGCGACGTAATCTCGGGTTAAAAGATAAAACAAGTAATTTTGTTAGAAATAGAGTACAAACAATACGATGAATATAAATTGCAAATTTGAAGCGTACGAGAAAAAGGGTGATCGTAATTCATGAACATTCGTATTTATTTTAAAATAATTGGTAAATGCGAGCAAATTAAATCGCTGTACGAAACTTAGCCCAAATCGTACTCGTATATTGCTATGGTAAGACTCGTCAATATTTTCACGAACGTTAAACCTTTTATTTACACATAAATATTTCTTTTTCTTCTTTCAAACTCCAGTACTTCCTGTAATGCTTAAAATCGCCTTCATCAATTCTTCATCAAAATTTGAACTTGAACTGGACCTACATTTATACAAGAAGTAATTAAAGAAGTAGAAAATGCTAAAAAACAATTAGGTTACTAAGTATATTACTGGACTTATTGGATCATAATTCAATCAAATTTTTATTTTTTAAATTCAAATAGTTAGCAATATTAATATTTATATTAATGTTTAATATTTGTATTTATATAGTATATTGCGTTTTATACGTGTAAAAAGAAGTAAGGAGCAATAAAAGAAATGGATAATGCGATAGAGAATTAATATTTAAAATAATACAATGCATTACTTATAAACAATGTCGGTTCTTCTCGTCTTCAAATTATCTTTCGCTTCTGCCTTCGATTTTATTAAATTTTCAATTGTTACATCTATCAAATTTTCTGATTGTGAATAGGACCTGCATTTATACAAGAATAAATATAGAATAAAAAATGCGATACAATAATTATCATTTCAAGTGTTTACATGTTATTAAGTATATTACTGGATCTGCAGTCGATCAAAAAAACTCTTTAAACTTACATGGTCATCAATACCTAACATACCTAAATATACATTTATATTTATAGTTTTATATTTATAGTTATGTTTATTTATATTTATAGTTATATATTTATATTTGTATCTTACACGTGTAAAAAAAGTTTCTTGTAACTTGTAATATTTGATTGGATGTACATGGTAAAGAATTAACGTACAAACTCTGCTTCACGCTATAGCATGATTAGATTTATTTTGAGTAATGTGTACATAGAATTCAAAGATTTAAATTCTAAATTCACATCTCAGAAACTTAATCTTAATCTTTCCGTGTTAAAATGTTCTCAATTTAAAGTCGATTTACTTAAAGTAACTTTGAAGATAATATGTCATACATACATATCTAATAATAAGTGAAATATGACTGTATTTTTTATATAAACTCATAAAGCAAATTAATTAATAAAAATAAAAAGGAAAATTAAATAATCATTATCTTACTATCTGTTAGCCACTTTCTGTTCATATTTTAGCACTTATTTATCTCTTTTGTTTTATTATAATTTCATCGACTGCTAAATTACAAACTGTCGCGTTTCCAACACGAAAGCTAAATCTAGTATTTCATATTAATTGTTAAGTGGATATTTGCGAATAAATGTACATTTGATTCATCCACAGAAAATTGTCCAGCGCATTATTCATGATTGTTGAACATCAACTCTTTCCAATGCTTCGCGCAAAGAATTGCAACCATTACATTCGTATCGAGCTCTTATCGAAATTACACAGATAAATACTCAAACAAATAATTTCTTTTGAGAGTAATTATTAGTAGTTAACTGATCTTTAGTTATTGCAAAAATTTCGTGAAAGTAGAAGATGTTACCCGTGTGAAGCTAGCCCCCCAACATTACAAAAAATTAACTTTCTTTAGCTCATTCGATTGCACATCGTTTGCACATGTATGCACATTTCGAATTTTCGTTTGCACACTTCTAGTAAAAAAGTTATAACCAAAACAATTTTGGGGGGGCCAACTTCAATAGTCCCCCCAATATGAGCAAATTAGGTTAAAATGAGCTTAATCGATAGATTTTCGTTTGCACATTCTGAAACAGGTCGAATTTTCGTTTGCACACCCTTAGTTAAAAAGTTATAAACAATTAAAGATTCGAAAAAGGTCAAATACGAGTAAGTGAGCTTAAAACATGAGAATTGGGTTCAAAATGGCAAATTTTCTGTCTTCTTTAGTTTTAATTATTTTACAACCATTATATGTATACATTATCCACTATATAGTATCTTCATTTTCATGTTCTTTGAATAACGCATATACTAAATGTAGAGATGGAAAATGAATAATAGGATGATTTTTAATGATTTCCATGGCTTCAAACGCTATGTAATCCATATGTTTAAACAAAAATTATATACTTTGTACAAAACATTTAAATAAATATAATAAATTTACTACATAAATTAATTATATTATAAATTTGCATATAATTTACTTGCATATAATTTACGCTTCTTATTGTATGTTTACCTCATCAATAATTAGAACTAATGTTATCTACTTTATATTGTAGTTTCCTTATATACGTTGTTGTTGTTTACAAGGTTTTTATGTTTGGGAAGTAAAAACTTGATTGCCTACACTATTTCTTCACATGTAAGAAAACATGCACCTACAGATGTCTTCCTCAAAAGCCACTTGCATCTTTTTGATCTTTCGTCTCATTGCTAAAAGAGTGAGACAATAAAGTTTAATACTTTAGTATAAATAATACAATAAAAACGACAAAATTTCAATAAATCTTACTTACGGAGATTTGAAATCTGATATTAATTTATCAATCGTTTAATGAATCTCATCTACCATTTCCAAGTTCTCAATAGAATTGGCCATAAATAATACTCTGTAGTTTCTCTCAACCATATATTCTCCAATCCGTTTACAGCTATCTGTAATTAATCAGCTTTATTAAAAAATGTTTAAAAATTTTAGACAATTTCCCTAAAATGTACAAATTATGCTGAAATGTACATTTCCGTAATAATATTGCTAATTAAATATTCATTCTTGCAGTTTGAGTTCTTTAATGATGTGTATTACTAGACCAATTCGCACATTTCAAGGTACAATAAATCACAAGATAATGCAGTGGGAAGACTCTTGTTGATGTTATCTCTGTGAACAACATACATTTTTTTTTTGTGTATATTTGATAATCTGTTACTTAACCTGAGTGTCGCAACAAACTAAAGGCAACAATCATTGCAGCTTTTGTTGCATTGAATATGTTCGCAACTAAATATAGTGAATAACATTATGTATGTGTTTAAAATTTAAAAACTATTATAATTATTCAAACTTATAATTGTGTTATTTTGCAGGAAAAACAGACAAGAAGAAAGAGTTATGCAATTTAAATTAAACAGAAGTAAAACGGAAGACAAATATAGTACGTCATAGTCATACATTTTAAAAAATATATGAATTAATGGTGGTAGATATAGCTGCTGAATTCTTGCACCTCTCTTAGGCATACAATGATTCGGCAAACTCATCGTTTTAATAGTAGATTTCGATTGAAATTCAAATTTATTTGTAATAAAGGATACATTTTCAAACTAATAAAAATGATCGTCATAAAAGATTGACAAGTATTATAGATTCGATTACTACTATACTGCTATACACATATAATATTTTATTTTGTTAAATTATCATAAAAAAATAAATTTTATGTTTCTTCTTTGTTTCTGAATTAATAGTCAAAAATCGAAATTTTAATTTTTCCAAAAATCTTGACATTCTTTCTTATTACTGGCGAAATGGTGTCGAATGTTGGTATTAACTTAATGTCAATTATTTATCATTATATTAGTACTCGTTGGATTCATAGCGAAAAGATCCAGTCGAAAAATAGATTATGGTTTTATTCAACAAAGAACATTACATCTACAAGTCAGTATATCGTGTTGTATTTCCAGAAATCTTTCGAAATTATAATATCGGGGTTTTAATAACAAATGCTTTTTATTTTTACTATTAATATAATATTAAAGAGTATAAAATATGTCGCAGAAATAAAAATAAAGAAAAGTGTATTGAGCGATGGTAGAAGCAATGTGAGCATGAAACTATTATTAAACTATCTCGAAATTTTGTTTGATTTCTGCCTGTCATTGTATTATCTAGAATCTATTCATCAGTTGAATTCTATAAAGCCGAGATTACACGGTGCATGGCTTGGCGAGACTATCGATGAGTTAAAAAGAGATCATTCATAAGACGAACTTACTGAAAAGATTAACTAAGCCATGAGATTGTCGAGCCATGCGACATGTAATCTCGGTTTAAGAGATGAAACAAGTAATTTTGTTAGAAGTAGAGTACAAACAATACGATGAATATAAATTGCAAATTTGAAGCGTACGAGAAAAAGGGTGATCGTAATTCATGAACATTCGTATTTATTTTAAAATAATTGGTAAATGCGAGCAAATTAAATCGCTGTACGAAACTTAGCCCAAATCGTACTCGTATATTGCTATGGTAAGACTCGTCAATATTTTCACGAACGTTAAACCTTTCATTTATACTATCAAATCTTTTGTACAGCCATCTCTTGTACAGCCATTTTGTTATCAATGTATACACCCAACGTAGGAAAAATAACTTCTCCAGTCCACTTGTATCTTTAGCTATTGCATCTGTAATCACTCTGGGTTTTATTTATTTCCAACCAGTCTCCAAGAAGCTCTCATTCTCAGTATGGTACTGTGTTAATAGATAAAAGTTAGTGTCAACATTTAATTTGTTACATTTTTTTAATACGTTAAATAATGCAAGTAAATTAAATAATTACTCGAAAATGAAGTCCTTTCTCTCTATTTCTTATTTCAAAGTAGTTTTGTTTAGATGGATGTTTGTATTTCATTTTAAAATTACATAGTATCGTAAAAATCATCTCCTTCTGATTTCGAGGTGCTCGGGGCATTTCTGAATTTAAACAGTGATAAACGTGTAATAACAAATTTATATTTGAAAGACAATCATGCCTTACTTACACATAAATATTTCTTTTTCTTCTTTCAAACTCCATTGATTCCAGTAATTTGTCTAAATCCTTTAATTTGTCAATAATCGCCATACATTCTTCATCAAAATCTAAACTTGAGCAAGATCTACATTTACACAAGAATTAATTAAAAAGTAGAAAATGCTAAAAAACAATTAGATTACTAAGTATATTATTGGACTTATTGGATCATAATTCAATCAAATTTTTAAACAGTGATAAACGTGTAATAAAAAATTTTTATTTAAAAGGAGACAATCATACTTTACTTACACATCAACATTTGTTGTTCTTCTTTCAAACTCCACCAGTAATTCGTTAAGATCTATTGATTCGTCAGAAACAATTCTTGCCATCCATTCGTCATCAAAATCTGAACTTGAACAAGATCTACATTTACACAAGAATTAATTAAAGAAGTAAGTAGAAAATGCTAAAAAACAATTAGATTACTAAGTATATTATTAGGACTTATTGGATCATAATTCAATCAAATTTTTATTTTTTAAATTCAAATAGTTAGCAATATTAATATTTATATTAATGTTTAATATTTGTATTTATATAGTATATTGCGTTTTTTTTTTATACGTGTAAAAAGAAGTAAAGAGCAATAAAAGAAATGGATAATGCGATAGAGAATTAATATTTAAAATAATACAATGCATTACTTATAAACAATGTCGGTTCTTCTCGTCTTCAAATTATCTTTCGCTTCTGCCTTCGATTTTATTAAATTTTCATTCAAATTTTCTGATTGTGAATAGAATCTGCATTTATACAAGAATAAATATAGAATAAAAAATGCAATAGAACAATTATCATTTCAAGTGTTTACATGTTATTAAGTATATTACTGGATCAGTAATTATGTTATTAAGTATATTACTCGATCAAAAAAACTCTTTAAAACTTACATGGTCATCAATACCTAACATACCTAAATATACATTTGTATTTATAGTTTTATATATTTATATTTGTGTCTTGCACGTGTAAAAAAAGTTTCTTGTAACTTGTGATATCTGATTGGATGTACATGGTAAAGAATTAATACGTACAAATTCTCTGTGCTTCACGCTATCGCATGATTAGATTTATTTTTTGAGTAATGTGTACATAGAATTAAAAAATTTAAATTCTAAATTCACGTCTCAGAAATCTAATCTTAATCTTTCCAAGTGTTAAAATGTTCTCAATTTAAAGTCGATTTACTTAAAGTAACTTTGAAGATAATATGACATACATACATATTTAATAATAAGTGAGATATGACTGTATTTGTTTTATATGACTGTGTTTAGGTATAACTGTCGCGGGTCTCAACACGAAAGCCAAATCTAGTATTTCACATTAATTGTTAAATAAATAGAAATTTGCGAATATATGTATGTACATTTAATTCATTGACAGAAAACAGTTCAGCGCATTATTCATGATGTTAAACATTAACTCTTTCCAATGCTTCGTCACACAACAATTGCAACCGAATCGAGCACTTCTTCTAATTCTACCGAATTACACAGATGCATACTCTAACAAATAATTGCTTTCGAATAATTATTATTAATTAATTACTTTTCTTTATTGTAAAATTTTTTGTGAAAATAGAAGATTTTTCTGTTCAGTTTATTTCTGAACTTAACACTCTAACTATTTAAGAGTATTATACTTATTTAGGGGCTTATTTGCACCAACAATTGAAATTGATGTTGATTTTAAGTGGTGATTTACTGAGTTTTAAAACGCAAATTATTTACTGCGTTAAAAAGTCCGGCAATCAATCGGCACGAAGCTTATTGATTGGTCATTAAGATCCAGGGCTGACCGTTTGGCGAATTTAAACATATTTCTTATTCATTATATGATATATGATCAAAGAGAATGAGAATATTTATGTTATACTTATTGTTAAACACCCTGTATATTACCATTCTAATGAAAATTAAAATAAAATATAGAAATATAAATATATAATAATTGTATAAATAACTAAAATAACA
>CABEGB010000466.1:34254-49939 GCA_901521435.1 Crematogaster levior | reverse complement strand
TGCCTGTAATTGAGAAACCTCTACAAAAATCAACCTTAAAGATTTGGGTGCGACCCGGAAGGTCATGGTTTTGTGGTGGTTAAATTCCATCTTCCCAGACATCAGGGATAATGTATATCTCACATATCAAAGAGTGGCAACCTTTGGGATGCAAGCATGAGATAAAAGCAGGTAACACTAAACCTCGTGGTGAATCCCTGCAAACAGAGTTGGATATGATTACGAAAGGAACCTACGATAGAATTGTTGTGATTAAGAATATGCGAAAGGAGGTTGAATTACGCATAAACCAAAATGGTATGAAACAAAAGAGGAATTAAGGCTCCAAATCCTTAGTTTTGATGTTCTCAGTTTCCGACAAACAGTAGGAACCTAAGTCTAACACGAAACAAAATCGTGGAACGGAGTAACCACATAAATATCCTTATATCCATTTGATATAAGAAGGTAGCCAACTGCAAACATTTATGTTGGAGGGATTGTTTAAGAAGCTAATGCCCAAAGTAATATTTGGGATATGCAGACGTAAACACTGTAATTTGGAAGGTAAAGTTGTGAGTAGTGGTTGATATGTTATGAGCCAACGAAAAGTTAGGTATGAATGGAATACAATTCCTTGGCGTAAGTTAGAGAAATCTGTGTTCAAGCTACAAAAACGAATTTACCGAGCTTCCAAATGTAATGATATCAAGAAGATGCATAATCTTCAAAAATTATTACTTAACTCAATGAGTGCAAAATTGCTAGCTGTTGGAAAGGTAACCCAGGATAACAGGGGAAAGAAGACAGCAGGTATTGATGGAAAAGCTAATCATAATCAAGAAGAGAGACTGCAATTAGCATACTCCTTGGAAGTCCAGCTGATTCCAAGAAAACTTGTTCTCACAGGCGGCGGTTTTGGGTGCTGGAAATGGTTATATTATTTGAGATATTAATAATATATTTTGCTAAATTAATATTGATTTACTTAAGGAAGAATTAAGGTAATCTTATAACAAAAACAGAATATAAAAGCAAACAAAAGATCTTATATTGAGCCTATTAAGAGGCTTTTGTCGAAAGTTATTCAAGCCTAAAAAAAAATTTCAAATTGAGGATTGACAAAGCTTAGAAATAAGATACCTTGATTAAGGTGGTACCAAGTTACTATAGCGTATGTTAAGTATAACAGTTTTCATGTTTTTTCATTTATAGAGGGGTGATTGTGCTGCGTTCAGATATTTCAAGAGTTTTGTTTTCATCTATTAAAGAGGATGATCCTTATAGGGCATCTAAGCTCCTTCAGATTGAACGTTGGTGCTATGCGCATTGGATGATACATGAGGGGTATGGTGAAATAAGAAATAATTTTCTTGCGCAAGTGTTATCTAATGAAGATTGCTGGGAGAAAGTTCATAAATTACATGAAGTGAAGCTCAATAGACAAATGGTAGGTAAAAAATTAATTGCGCCGGGTTCAGATAGTAACCCCAATCCATTTGGCACTGATAGATACAAAATTGCATGTGAGTGTTGTTTGGAGGATGAAATACGAGCTATATTTGAGGAAAGAAAAGAGAAATTGTCTGCTAAAGGTGGTGGCAGTTTGCTTGAGTATCGCCGCTTAGTTAAGTGCTATGGAGAAGGTCCTATAGCACAGTTTTGGTCACATTTCATTAGTGGGTATCTTGATAAGTTGGATTTGAGGGGTCGTCATCCATATGAGTATGGGCTTGATTGTGCAGTAGGTTGGCAAAAAGTAGAAGCAGTGGAATTCTTTTGGAATAAGATAAAATCATTGCCTGAAAATGAAATGAGTGTTCAAAATAAGGATGAGGTCTTGATGAAAAATGCAGCTTATACGGCAGGGCCTAGTTTTCGCATTTATCCTGATATATTTGAGTTTTTCCTGAGTCAGGTAAGTCCTAATAGATATCCAGAGCTTTTAAGAAGAGATTTAGAGAAAAATGGTCATTATGGATCTTTGAATAAAATGAAGGACATGCTCAATTTTGGTAAATTTCAGGAATTATTTGATTGTTTAAAATCAAGTGAAATTTCAGAAGATGATTACTCTCTTTGGTTGAAATTCATGATAAAGGACTGTCCAGAGCATTATTTAGGTGCTGGTGTGAAAGTTTTTATGCATATGTGGAAAAAAGAAGGATTTGATAATCATCGTATTTTCACATTGGACGAGGAAATGATGGAAGATTCTTCTTTTCAAGGGAAATTTTTAGTGCATTTGGTTGAAAAAGGTTTTATGAAGCCAGTGTGGGCAATGTTAGGTAAGGCTAATTCTAGACAAATCAAGGAGTTCATGTCTTCTGAAAAAGCAAATGATATACGTTCTATATTAGAGCAAGGAGATAATGAATCATTAAGTAAGTTTTTAGCCTATGGTAAGTCTGCTGATAAAGGGCTTGATAAAAAGAACAAACCTGGTCCAAGTGGTGATTTAGTTGAAGTAGAAGTTAGGAAAACATATGGTAAGTCCAATGTAAGACTAGGCAAGTAAAAAACATTATATACTCTGTAGAAAAAGCAGGGTTTTTTACGCACTTCTTCTTAGGAAGCTTTTCTACTTTGCTGGATACAGAAATTGCAGAAAAGTTAAATATTAAAAGGATTTATTTTAGTTTTGATACTTCGAAAACTTTAAAAGTAGCTATTGTTAAAAATGGTCAAATTGGAAATGCTGATGATGCTATTAATAATATAGATTTATTTTCCATTTCAGAAGGTAAGCGTGGCCATCAGTTTACTGTTAATGAGTTGGAGAACATATTAAGAAATAATATAGATAGGGGTAGGATTAGAAATCGAAACGTTGAGAATGAGATCATAAATATTAAGAATGAAATTCAAGATAGAATAAAATCCAGATTAGTACAGATCTACAAAGGAAAGGATGGTATTTTTGTTAATATGGAAGTTAAAGAGATACTTGATTCTGCCACTAGTAAAGGATTCCATGAAATAGAAAAAGGAATATGGAGTAATCCAGAAGGTGAAATAGCTGGTCTAAGTGCTTTGATGAGAAAATAGTTGCAAGATCTCTTGGGAGAGTTCTTGGAAAGATTAGTAAAGTTCATTCTAAATATGAAAACTCATTAATTTATGATAGTAGTGCACGTGAAGCAGCACATCATGGGTTTATGGTAGGCGTTTTCATGAATTTCCACTATAGGTACAATCTTAGAGTTTATTCAGAGCAATTTGCAGGAAGGGGTTATGCAGATATTATCTTGCTGGCTCGTGGTCCCGACCGTGCATTGGATTCTGTTCCTATTATTATTGAGTTGAAAGCGGGAGAAGGTCTTAATGCTACTCCAGATAAAGCTTTGCAACAAGCAGAAAAGTATGCACAAGGTTTTCAACCTAACGTTCAGCGAGTTTTAACTACTGCAGATAACATTTTATGTGTTGGTGTAAATCTTGATAATCCATCTTCCTATCTCTGATATTAAAGTATCAGTCACGTGGGGAAGAAATAATTCCTCTTTTTCAAGAAATATTAGAATCTACTGAAGACTGGGATAACAGAGAATTACACAAAAGGAATTAAAAGAACGAATGAAAGATAATATAGAGCGTATTTATCATACGTTTCCTGGTACACCGGAGAAGGGAGATAATCATTATTTTAGTAGGTTTTTACTAGGGCAATCATTATTGTTAAATGAAGTTAAAGGGAAAGCGATTTAAAAAAGCATGTTTTTATCTATGGAGACAATATACCTACCGAAGTACATCCTGAATCTGGAAGGGGTGTTCCTGTACGTTTAGCAGCTGAAAGAAGCCAGGGAGAGATTGTCAGCTAATCTTGATGAAAGTCATGCAGTTGTGACAATGGTGCTCATTCCAGAAAATACAGAGAAGTTAGTTTATGTAATAAATATTGTTGAAGCTAATAGAAAAGATGTTCTAAACAGGCTAAAGAAGACTCCCTCTTGATAGATTAAATAGAGAAATAGGAAATAGGGAAATAGTTGAATTAAATCTTAATTTTGATACTAGATACAAGTCAGATTTTAGAAGATATCTTACTGTTTGGGCTGAAAAATACAATTCTTTACAAGAGTACAACAACGGAGCTGAGAGATTTCAAGGTACTTTCAAAGAAGTTCCTTGTCCTAATGAGTTAAAAGAAACATTCGATAGAGCATTAGATATTCAATCTTTATCAATAAGGGAATATAGTGGATTATTAGAAAAAATTGGAGAAGGAATATTCCCTTTTAAGAGTCTCATTAATAAAGAAGCTCATTTCCAGGGAATATTGAATGGAGTATTTAGTTATTATAGTGACCTAAAATTACAAGAATCTCCAGAAACCAGAGCATTAGTTTTAACTGAGTTTCAAACTGGTAGAGGAGAACGTATTGACATGCTAGTTCATGGTATTAAGTTTGTGGCTCAAGGTGGAAATGCTGAGGAGTACACACCAATAGGGTTGGAACTTAAGACATCAAGGCAGGGCAAAGGAGCTCATGCGTTATTGAGAGAAGCAAATGATCAAATAAATAAAGAATACAAAAAGGTGTAACTTATAAAACACTTACAGATGGTGATGAGGTAAATTTTATAGGTGTTGTTTTTGATAAAGGACAATAATGCAAATAAACTTATTTTAACAAGTAGGAGCAAAGATGGATTTATTTCTGTTGAAGTAATTCATAGCAGTTCATATGTTACCTACTTAGGACAGTTTTAAAAGAAAATCTTCAGCAGTATCCAAAGTAAAAAAGGAAGAAGAGAAAGAAGTGTAAGTATGGCCTGCATAGATTCGTTTGATGAAGAAAAGATTACAAAGGAAGAAAAGGAAAAACTTATTAAAGAGTTATTTGGTATTGAAGCTCATGACACAAAAGTTATAACCATAGATTCTCCTCAAGTGAGGATTGATGGTGGTAAAGTAAATGTAAAATTCAAAGACAATAGTGGTAATGATAAAGAATTAATAATAGATGATACTGCAAATATTAAGAGTATAGAAAATTATATACTGGAT
The DNA here is from genome assembly GCA_901521435.1 of Crematogaster levior. Taxonomy (NCBI): domain Eukaryota; kingdom Metazoa; phylum Arthropoda; class Insecta; order Hymenoptera; family Formicidae; genus Crematogaster; species Crematogaster levior. The sequence goes on along the minus strand of CABEGB010000466.1, from coordinate 44,946 downwards.
AAGGAAAATCTTGAGATAAAGTTAAAAGTAAGCAGCGATAAAGAGTATGCTATAATAGAAGAAATTAAAGATCAAAGTAGCGAATATTATTTAAAAATTGATGATTGTAGAATAAAGCTAGATAGTATATTTCAAGATGGAAAAGAAGTAATCTTTGATAAATTACATCAACTATCAAATGATAAACAGTTGTTAGAGAATAAAAAATACATTGAAGATATAGGTGATGTTCAAACTAATCAAGATTACAACAATATTGTAGAGGAAATTAAACAGAACTTGTTAGCAAAAGGAGTTAGGGAAGATACTTTCGACAGGTTTAAAAGTCATTTTGATGATCTTGGTGAAAAAGTTTTTGCAGATTATATTAGTAATGTAAAAAGCAGCCTTAAAGAAAAAGGAATTGCATTTGATCGTGATAAATTTGATTCAGCGAAAATAAAAGGAGCAAAAGGTGGAAAGCTTTTTTCCATGATGGCTATATATGACTTGCTTGATAGTATAGGTGATACAGCAACACTTGGACGACATGATAATAATGCTTTAAAGCAAGTATTTGGTATCAATGGTATACTAGATGCTATGGATGATGTTAGGACGAGTGTAAGTATTTCTCCTAATAGTAAAGTAGGAAAATTGATTAGTAAAATACCACAACCTGTACGTCAAACGTTTGTTAAGATTATCAGTAATCCTGTAGTTCAAAGTATTACATTTGCAACTATTGCTTATCAATTTGGGTATAGTATAAATGAAATAACTCAAGGTAATCATCATCCACTAAATTATTATTGGACAGCTAGCAGTGGTGTAAAACTAGCAAGCATGAGCATAAGGCCTCTGAGTGCAGGGGTTAGCTTTACAGTGAAAAGTGTAAGTACAACTACTAAGATTTTAAGAGGGTTATCTGCTGCAAGCAAAGTTTTAGGTAGGGCAGCAGTAGTTACTATGGTTGCTGATGTATTGATAACAATTGGCGTAGAAATTCATGAAAGAATGGAGTATCTAAAGCGATAGCAGAGCAAGTGCCTCTATTACCTGGTGGTGAACAAGCGGAAGTATTTTTTGCAGGGGTGATTAAGTTTTTTACAGGAAGAGATGTAGAAAAAGAATATGAAGACACAATTAGAATAAAAGGTTATTTAACTTACGTAAAAGAAGCAGCTATTGAACTGTTAAATGATAATTATGACATAGCTGCGGTTGTACAATACGTAATCTCCATTGAAGAGAAATATGGTGAGGTGATTAAAAATATGGGTGCACAGCCTATATGTATTAGGAGAGTAGACCAGCGGAACTTCCCCACCAGTCTCTCGCAGAACTGTACGGAAACCTCTCGGTTTATACAGCTCCCATTATTTAGCCCTTTGATCCTAACCCAAGTGTCCAATGATAGAAAATATTTGGAGACCTCTTTCTCACTTTTCCTAGAAATTGCTTTGCTAGTCTTCCATGATCTCGAAGTTTCTTATATTTGGTTCTGACCCATCTTATGAGGTATCTCTCTATATTTCTGAGAGATGTATACATCTCCGATTTATAAAACCTGCCATAGTACTGAAACCAGCCTCTGACTATTGGATCTATTTTCTTCGATATTTCCTCTAATGTGGTCCACGTAATCCGATGTATTCTCCATGACTTTATGGTTTTCTTGATCTTCTTCTTGGCTTTGTTGCTGATTGCAGGTAGAAATGAAACATAACAGTCCCCCTTCTTATTCTTTGCTCCTCTAGCTCTAAAGGTATAGCCCAAGAAATCAAAGTTTTGTGTAGGAAACTCATCTCTCCTATTACCATCCTTACAGTACACTATCTGTGTCTTTTCAGGATGTAACCTCAATTTACACTTAGCCAATCTTTCTTCGATCATTACTTTCATAAATTCTGCCTGTCTCTTAGTTCTGCAGTGCACTATCGCATCATCCACATACCTCTCAAATGGTACTGTCGGGTAGTTCTTTTTCATCCATATATCAAACACATGATGCATGAATATATTAGAGATGATTGGGCTAACTGAACCTCCTTGCGGAACTCCTTTATCCCTAACTACCTTACTGCCATCTGCTTGCTGAATGGGGGCTTTCATCCACCTCTCAACATACAGTATGACCCATTTGCAGTCTGTGTGTTTCTTGATAGCCTGCAGTGCTAAATCGTGGTCCAGATTGTCGAAAAATCCAGATATATCAAGATCTACTGTCCAATCATTTTTCCAACATCTCTTCCGTGCTGTATATACCGCATCCAATGCAGACTTATTTGGTCTATAACCATATGAATCCTCGTGAAATTTCGGCTCTACTATCGGTTCAAGATACATAGTAGCGGCTGTTTGTGCTACCCTGTCGGACACTGAAGGAACACATAAAGTTCTTTGTCCTCCCGTATCTTTCGGTATTGCAACAGCTTTTACTGGCTCGGGAAAATAACTTCCGGATGACATCCGATTCCATAGTTTGTACAAATTATCTTTTAGATTTTCCTCAAACTTTGTTATCGAGACCTCATCTACACCTGCAGCACCTTTATTTTTCGATACTTGTTTATAAGCTCTCCAAATAAGTTGCTTCGGTATATCAAAAGACTTTGTTTTATTCATTAATTCCTCCCATTACGGTTGACAAAATAATTAAAACTAAATAACTCAGCTCCTTCGCTCCATTTCCATTACAGAAACTTCTTCACTACTATGAGCTGATCCGCCCCTGTTTTTCGCATCGGTACTCTCATCCTCAGAGATCGGCTCTTTGGACTTCTTCCTTATCATCGAAACGACAGGTTCCCGTAGTTCCATGCAATAGCCTAAAATAGATTCACGCCACTTTTATGCCGGACGCCACCCACCCAGTAAACAAGCTCCCGGTAGATTTATCCCAGATTAACGACTACCCCCTGGTTTTGACGTCGTCTCTACGCTTTCGACACTTCATCAGTGGTTCACTTGCGTTCGTCTCTCTATTTCACACATGACACATAATTGTGCCTTTTCCATAACGCTCACTACCTTAGCTCTTTACCAAAGCAGCTTATGGCTGTTTGAAGCCTGCTCTTGCACACCGGCTCCGAGGGGCCCTCCCTCATCTATTGCACAGCTTCAACACTTCCCGTGTTTCTACGGCGCACTGCCATCACCATATGGTCCTGAGTGTGCGACGCAGATGAAGTGGACATGTGATTTAGAAAAAAAATATAAAGATATCTCTTTTGACAAGATTAATATAGCTTTTAGTGTAAAGAGAAATTTGTCTTCTATTGATATCTCTAAGATATTGACTATGACACCTTATACTTTGGTTATGAGTGAAGGTTGGGAAAGGTTTATCTGTGGTATAAAGAATAGTCCTCAATGCTATCAAGAGATTGAAGAAAAGAAAGTTTATGTTGTTAATACGGATACAAAACATATCCCTCATCTCACAAAATACGAGTATGAAAATCTTGGCCTAAGAATTGTAGATGCGCCATTAACAAATCCGATACAAAAATCTCAATGCAGCACAATAATCAATACAAAACACACAGGTAATGATGCGTTCGCTCCATGCAACAGTGGCAAAATTTATAGAAACTGTCAAGAGAGTTTTACTCTTTCGGGTGAGCCTTTTATTTTTACTAATCCAAAAAGGAAAGATTCTTCACATATAAAAAAGCAAACATTTCCTAAAGGTTCGGTATTGTATCTTTCAGGTCCTAGAACACTGACAGCAGCAGCAAATTATCCAGCAGTGATGCATATTCCACAAGGTAGCGATATACATTATATTGGCTCAAAAAACAATAAAACTATATTTGTTATTAACAATTCTACATCTGGTACTCTCGAAGGTGGGGGAGGGAAAGAAAATACTGTAGTAATGAATGTTATAGCTGATAACATTATTACTGATTTGCACGATGGAATGTTAAGTTATGGTAATAGCAACAACATAAGATTGGTCAACATATATGACTACGTATCTAATACTGATAACAAGCAAAATATTACTACTCACTGTAAAACGAGATTAATTGATGTAAAAAATGCAGAAGTTTGGCATAATTCACTTAACTGCACAGACAAAGATTATGAAGTTAGAGTAGTCAACAAAGAAAACGTGCATCACAGAGGGTTAAAGCGAACAATATTTGTTTTTAATGAAGATAGTGATAATGCTAGGATAGTAAGTGATTTAGGTAGTACAGGAAAAATAAAAGAAAACATTGATATAATAAGAGTTGAAGTTGATGATATTACACAGTGGCGAATAAGTGAAGATATAAACAAAATTGGCTATAACTTAGATTTTTTATCTAATGATACACAAAGTGTTGTCTCTAGTACTAGAATCGATAATTTTAAAAATCTCATAGTTCAGGTAAATTGTAGTGGAATAGTAGAGTCTGTTACAATACAAGATAAGTCTTTGTCTGATACGATAGAAGATATTAGATATCAAAAGTTGAGAAATTCAGGGAATGACATTAGTAGGGAGGTAATACAAAATAGTGAAAAAAAATTAAAAGCATTTATACAAGCAAGTATTCTAGATCAAGAATTACCTAATACTTATCAACTTGCAAAAGATATTGCCAACAATAATAATTTTGACATGCCAGTATCTCAAGTAGAAGTCAGTAAAAATCATATGGGAATACCTAGTGAAAAAGTGATAATTGCTGGCATGTACTCAGATCAGGTAATTGTTGATTTTAGCTATAATAATTCTGACACTAGAAGTAGTTATCAGAAATACCGAAATAATAGAGGAAGTTATGATTATGACCACTATACGACATCATGTAATTACTATCAAGACATTACAATAGAAGGAGAGAAAGGGCAACATCAATATATCATCAAACTACCAGATACATTAAATAGCAAAATTTCATCGTCGCCAGTAAGGCTCAATCTAAAAATAAAAAACAAAGCGGTACCTTATCAAAGCATACCTTATAATATTATTGATTTTGCTGAATTGAATGTAATGGATGTTGATAGTATAAGCATACAAGAAGGTAAAAGGAATTATATAAATGAATGTTATAGCAAATCAATCTCTGACCTTACAGAGGATAGCTTAGAGATAAAAGATATTACAATACTTAATAGTAAAGGTAATAAATGGTCTTTGTCTATTGGTTTAGTTGATTACTCTAAAAGTCCAGAATATCAACAAATTGTATTACGAATGAACAACGAACTTTATAAAATTGATGGCACAAATTTAAAGCTTGAGCGTATAGAGATGAATCTTAACTCTTTCAGATATTATCAACCAGACAAGCAAGGGTTACAGATTTATCATAATCAACCTATTGATAAGAATGATATTGGTTTAGTTGATCTGAAAGAAGAGTCTATGCTAGATTTTGATATGGAAGTTGTTAATGATAGTTTAATGCTATTACATAGAAACAATACTCCTCTTATAAAAATAGAGAATTGGAATACCTATCAACCAGCAAGGGAAATGATGTTTGCTTTTAATGATACGATGGTTTCTAATTTGAAATGCATAGTTTCTGCTTGTAATTCGGAAGATATTATAGAGGACTTTAGTAAGGAGAAAGTAACTTTATTAAAGGAGAAAATGTTTGATGCTATAGTGCGAAACAATATTAATGAAGCTAAAGGTTTAATTAGAAAAATTGAAAGTGTGAATACTGAAAGTAAGAATGAATTAACACCTTTATATATGGCTATTCAAGGAGGTAGGTTAGATGTAGTAAAAGTTCTTTTTGATAGAAAGGATTTTAGTGTTGAAAATAAGGACACCTACCCTCTGCATTTAGCTGCTCAGGAAGGTAAATTAAATATAGCTCAGTATCTTGTTGATAAAGGTGCTGATATTCAAGCTAGAGATAATGATGGTAGAACACCTCTACGTATGGCTGCTTACAACGGTGATTTAGAGATGGTCAAATTCTTCCTTGATAAGAATTCGAGTGTTGAGGTTAAAAATAATGATCCATATAAGATGATGGGAATAGCTGAGAGTGTAAAGAAGGAAATTATCAGTCAAGCAGATACTGCATCTAATGTAAAAAGATGGGCAGAGTTTTTTGTAGAGAAGCTAAGATATTCAATAAAAAGTGTAGCAAAAGAGAAGCTAAAGGATGGTATGTTACATGATCGTTATGGTTCGGTTAATACACTTGCTAATGAAATTTATAAATCAGATGGAAAGTTGTTTGATGATATAATTAGAGCAATTATAAATGACGTATACGGGAGGATGGATACAAAAAAAATATTAAGTTTTGTACACAATCACGGTTATATTGCTCAGCGTATTTTAGGTTACGTAGCTGTCTTTGATACAATGCAAAGGAATAATGATTTAAATAATGGTGAAGTATTGAAGTTAGCTTACTATGTTAAAGAAGCAATGGAGATGAAGGGCTATCTTAATGTTCATCAAGAAGAAAGATCTAACCTTGAGAAACTAAAAAGCAGATTGCCAGAATCAGTGAGAAATGCAGTATTTGCGTCACAAGTATGTATTAAAAATACTTATCAAAATGAATATTTATATGCTGCTGTTGATTGTTTTAATTATGACACAGAAAGGAGGAAAGCGTTTACTTGGGTTCTTGGAAAAAATGATAAACAAGGTGTGTGGAAGATTCAGCCTGATGGTGATAGCTTTCGTATAGTGAATGTTGAGTTTAATGAACATTTATATGCTGCTAGTAACTATTTTAATTATGATAATGATAGACGAATGGTATTTACTTGGATTCCAGGGGGACAAATTACGCAAGGTGTGTGGAAGATTGAGCCTAACGGTGATAAATGTACTATAAGGAATGTTGAGCATAATGAGTATTTGTATGCTGCTGATTATGCTAAATATGATGATAATAGGCGAAGAGTATTTACTTGGATTCCAGGAGGCAAGGTTACACAAGGTGTATGGAAGATTGAAGATTGTGGATCTACTGTAAGAAAAGGTAGAAATCAGGTTGAAGGTAGAAGCGCTGTGGACAATACTGGTGGAGCTTTTAGTTTTAATCAAAGCCTAATAGAGCCTCCTGTTTGCAATATTTCTTTGAATAATCATTTTGAAGAAAGTGTTGATGTTAATTCTAAAGATGAAAATGGTTGGACACCGCTACATTTAGCTGCATGGCAAGATCAATTAAATGGTACTAGATCATTAGTCGAAAAGGGAGCTGATATTAATGCTGAAAATATTTTTGGTAGGAAACCTATACATATTGCTGCTGAAAATAATAATAAAAACATCATAGAATTTTTTCTCAGTAAAGGAATGAGCATTAATGATGTTGATAGATATGGTCGAACACCACTATACTGTGCTTCTAGGAATGGTCACTTGGATGCAGTAAAGTACCTTGTAGAAAAGGGAGCTGACATTTATATTCAAGATAGAGGTGGCACAACACCGCTAGATGCAGCTAATGATCGAAACCACGATGAAGTAAAAATGTATTTAAAACAAGTGCGACTAGATAAAGAATTATTGATAGCAGCACAATATGGTAGCTTTGATGAAGTTAGAGATCTTGTAAGTCAAGGAGCTAGCTTGAATGCTAAGTATAGTGATGGGATGACCGTTATGCATTGTGCTGCTTATGGGGGTAAGCTGGACATAGCAAAATATCTCGTAGTAGGTGAAAAAAATAGTTTAAAAATTGAAGATAATAATGGTAGAGTTCCCCTGCACTATGCTGGGTATAGTGGTAAACTAGATATAGTAAAATATTTTGTAGATGAAAAGAAAGTTGATGCTAATATAAAAGATAATGATGGAAAGACAGCATTGCATTGGGCTTCTTGGAGTGGACATCTGGATGTAGCAGAGTACCTTGTAAGCAAAGGAGCCGACATCAATGCTAAAGATAAGAATGGTAAAACACCTTTAAATGCTGCTATCGATCAAAAGCATGATGGTATGGTAAAATATCTAAAACAAGCTCAATTAAATGAGCAATTACTGGCTGCAGTACAACGTAGTGATTTTAGTAAAGTAAAAGATCTTGTAAATCGAGGTGCTAACATTAATGCTAAAGATAATGGTGGTAACACTCTTCTACATAATGCTTCAAGGTTTGGTAACTTGGATGCAGTGAAGTGTCTTATAAGTAAAGATGCTGATATCGATGCTAAAGATAACAATGGTAGAACTCCTCTAGATGTTGCAGACTCAAGTATAATCAAGATTTTGAGGCAGGCACACTTAGATAAAGAATTGTTACTTACTGTAAAAAATGAAAAGGATCTAAAGACAATTAATGATCTTATTGCTAAAGATATTGACGACAGAACGCATGGCGGGTTTTATTATACTTGGAGTGGTAACTTAGGCACAGTAGAGTTTCTTGTTAGTAAAGATGTGAGTGTTAATGTGACTGATAAATATGGCTGCACATTACTACACTGGGCTGCATTGAAAGGTCATTCAGATATTGCTAAGTTTTTAGTTGATAAGGAAGCTAATGTGAATGCTAAGGATATACTTGGCAGGACTCCTATTCACTTTGCTGTTATGAATAATCACAAGGATATTCAAGATGTATATGGTAGAGGTTCTACATACACTACTGCTGAGAGTAATGATGAAGAGGTTATACAACTTTTTCTCATGAGAGGAGCAAGTATTAATGAGGCTGATAAAAATGGCGAGACGCCACTACACTTGGCTTCTTGGGGTGGTCATTTAGATACATTGCAGCATCTTATAAATAATGGGGCTAATATTAGTACTAAAGATAGCAGTGGCAAAACACCACTAGATATTGCTAGGGATAAGGGACATAATAATCTTGTACAGTACTTACAACAAACACAATTAATCATAGATAAACAGTTATTAATAGCAATAGGAAATAGTGATCTTAGTAAAGTTAGAGGTCTTGTTGCTCAGGGTGCTAACATTGATACCAATGACAAGAACGGCAATACACCACTGTATTCAGCTGCCGAGATCGGTGATTTAAACCTAGTTAAACTTCTTCTTGATAACGGTGCTAATATTGAAGCTAAAAACGGGGAATATCAAGCAACTCCATTGCATGGAGCGGTTGAAAACTACAGGTTGGATGTAGTCAAATTACTTCTTAATTGTGGTGCAAATGTTAACGCTGAAGACAAGGGCAATTGGACACCTCTACATTATGCTGCTGATACCAACAGTCTTGATATAGTAAAAGTTCTTGTCGATGCTCATGCTAATCTTGGTGCTAAAGGTAATTACGGTAAAATACCGCTAGATATTGCGAAAGACAAGAGGCACAATAATATTGTGAAATACTTAGAGGAAAAACTCAAGGAAGAAAGAGAAAAACCTTTACAACGTAAACGCCGTTATCACCATGGGGATCACGATCGTCATCATGTTCACTTATCACGTCAGACTCTTGCTATAGATTTAAGTAATCAACCTGAAGTAGCAGCAAGTAGTGGCACAAGACCATCTTCATGGATAAATAATTTGTTTAGTTGGGTAAAAAGCTCTATAGGTGAGTTATTAAATTCCAAATCATCTGACAAATTACAAACTAAGAGTCCAATATCACAAATTGATGCACCAATGGATGTAAATGGCACAATAATGTTACTTAACATTCATTAGAAAAGTTACAGGTCAAAAGTATATTTCTACAGTAGATCAACCTATATCCCCACTAGAAGCACAGGGATATGCACTCAATATTACAAAGGAATTTGAGAAAGTAGTAGAGCAAGCTGCATTAAAAAGTGGCATATCAATGCACCGGTTAAATATTGATTATATAGGAATGCAGAAAGAGATTACTAGAAAAGTCATGAGTGGTAAATTTAATGAGATTTCAGGGGTTTTAAGCTCATATGTAGAGAAAGCATGTCCTGGTGAAGAAGCTGGTAAATTAAGTCCGAAGAAATTTGAAAAGTTTATAGCTCAATTTAATAAGGGTCTGCTAAATCAATCAATAGAGCAGATATTACACAACGGAAATGGTAGATTAGAAGTTGATGGTGCAAAGGAAATGAGTTTAGAGCCTCAAAGTTATTTAAGTAATGCTTCAGTTCAAGGCCATTTGACTCGGGATAAGGTGAATAAAATTAATTTCTTAATCTCATCTAAAGAAAGGCCTGTAATTTGAGATGTGACATCAGTAGAGACACCTGTAGTTTTGAGTGATGTTTTTAGAGCCAACAGCTATTTTAGCTTGTTTTTCGCTCTCTTCCCTTTTACCTTTTTCGGCCAATTTTAATGCCTTCTTGCTTCTACCTTTTTCATGGCCGATTTGGATGCCTTCTTGTCTACCTTTTTCTTGACCAACTTTAAGACCCTCATCAAATTTTTGAGCGAAAGCAGCTATCTCATCCATTATGCGTTTTTTCATTTGTTCATATGCTAGTAATTCTTCTTCTGACCAATTAAACTTATTCATCTCTTCATAAGCTCGTTTTATTATTACGTCACTACCAACTATTTTATCTAGGTCTTCTTCGTTTGTTTCTGCTGCATATCGGAAAAAATAACATTTTTCTACTATATTTTCTAATTGGTCTTCTTTTGTCTTTGTAAATTTTGGTAGTTCTATGAACACGAAGTAAAAATCCTTTAAGTCATGTTCAAAGCTATTTTGATCTAAAATGACATGATTAGATTTGTATTCAGCCTTATCTGGAAAAATAATACAATCAGCAACAGCAATAAAGATAATTTCTTTGAGGTTATGATAATCATCA
>CABEGB010000466.1:0-33579 GCA_901521435.1 Crematogaster levior | reverse complement strand
TTTGAAAAACCGTCATTCCGCACTAGTTAGCGCCGCGGTGGTATGACGTAGGAAAACCTTTCCTGGGTTAGCTATAGGCAGCAATTTTCTGTATTTATTTTAAATTGAAGAAAGCTCAAACGAAAGATCGTGTTTTGCTAAAAATCACAGAATGCAGTCTGGTTACTATTTAAAAGGATATGTTCAAAAAAACTGTGTCAAATCAACTCATACACTTCATTACCAACTTCATGATGAAGTTCCGCAGTTGGATGGAAATAATCAAAAAAGAAATAATCCTTTAGTGTTTCTTTGCTACACCCAGGGTTATAGTGAACGTCAAGTTCCCCTTTAAATATCAACTTTAAGAGTATTTTTATATTTTCTTTAAATCTCCCAACTTGGTCTGCAATGTTCGATGTGCATGCATCTTGACAATTTAAACCTTTGCTCTTGTATTCGCTAAACATACTTTTCATTTTAGAGTTAAGATCAAATGCTTTTATTTCAAGATTTGTACTTTTCTTCATATAATCTAAGCCTTTAGCCAGTTTTGCATTGAAACTCTCCGTGAGCTTTGTAGCTAGTTCCCTTGCTTCTTCATCTCTATTAAAAGCTGGTATTAAGCCAACTTCAGGTGCGTTTGCAACAACTACATGCTTAACACCATGTTCATTTAGAACCTTAAGTGCATTACATATTTCACTCACTGCTTGTTCCAACACTTCTTCCGCTTTAGTATCGTCATAAGCAGTGGCAACCATAACATCATTTCCGCCGATTATGATACAAAATAAATCTTCTTTACCTATATCTGGATGATGTTTAATTACCGCATCTAGCTGGTTAGCTAAACGAAATTTATTGAAGAAATAAGAAAAAATAGGGTCAAAAATTTCAGATGCTGTTGCACATGAAACTGCATAGTTTTGACCTTGCTGTTCGTGGCATCTACCAAAAAATGAATAACTCCACCCAGGTTTAAATTCGTCTAAATCTAAATATTTTGCTACATATTCAACAGCAGTAGGGCCATTGCTAAAAGATCCTCCTTGATAAAAAGGGTCATCAAACTTTACGCTTTTTGCAAAGGATAAGTTATTTAAAATTCCGATGATTGCGCCATTATCGGATAAACTATCACCCAGAACATAAAAATTTCTATACTTTGAATTAGAATTGTCATTTTTATTTGTCATAATATTTACCGTAGATTAGCATGCTGTTTCATTAGATTCATAAAAAAAAAAATAGCGGTGCAACTTTTTTACAACCCCCATTTTAAACTTTATTGTGCATTTCCTTCATATCATACCTTTTTGAAAAAACGTTTTATTTTAAAAACGCTCTGACTTTTTCTCCACTTTTTCCGGGCAAAATCAGCTTCTTCTTGACTTGACACGTATACTTAAAAGAACCCTCTAAGTTTTCTAGCGCGGCTTGGATGTTTCAACTTGCGCAGTGCTTTTGCCTCTATTTGCCTAATTCTCTCACGTGTTACATTAAAAATTTTTCCTACTTCTTCTAAGGTATGCTCCTTCCCATCTTTACCAAGGCCAAAACGCATTCTTAGAATTCTTTCTTCCTTTGGTGTTAAAGTTGCAAGAACATTGGTTGTAATGCCACGCAAGTCAGCAAGTATTGCAGCATCCTCTGGTCTGGAGACTCGCTTATCTTCTATACAATCACCGAAGGTACTACTATCATCCTTTCCTGTTGGAGCTTCAAGACTTACTGGGTCCCTTGCTATTTTCATAACTTTGCGTATTCTTTCCAGTGGCATTGTCAGTTCTACACTTAATTCCTCTAACGTCGGCTCTCTTCCCATCTCATGAGTCATTTTTCTTAATGCTCTGTTGATTTTACTGATAATTTCTACCATATGAACTGGTATTCTAACTACTTTAGACTGCTCAGGTATTGCCCTAGTGATTGATTGTCTTACCCACCAAGTGCCATAAGTTGAAAATTTATATCCACGTTTGTAATCAAACTTATCCACGGCCTTCATAAGACCAATATTGCCTTCTTGTATCAAATCAAGCAGATCAAGGCCTCTTTTTGAATACTTCTTAGCAATGGAAACTACTAGCCTTAAGTTAGCCTTAATCATCTCTTGCTTTGCTTCAGAGATTTCTCGTTCGTGTTTTTGTATTCTCCTGATTAGCTCCTTAAATTCTTGCACTTTATCTTCCTGTATATGCTGCTTAATACCGTTCAAAGTACTAGCTATATGTTCAGAGTTATCGTCTATAAACCTTAAAAATTTGTCTTTTAATTCACCTGTAAAAGAGGACTGATTTTCATTGATTTTTAAAAGACTTATCTTTTTCAATTCGTGCTTTAAAAGCACGTCATCATAAACTTTATAGAAACTTTCTCTATCGATATCGCATTTTCTAGCCTCAGCAATAAGATTAGCCTCTTCAAGCGTGATGGATCTATTTATCTTATAAAGTTCTTGTGTAATTCTGGCAACAGCAGCATCACTTAACTTAATTTGTAATGCTATAGACCATATTTGACTATATAAATTCTCTAGTTCATCAGAGGAATCTTTAGAATTTTTTCTTAATACCAACGCTTCATTTGTTAAAGTAATTATCTCATCCAATGCAACTATGACCTTTGGCAACAAGTCACTTTCCATTTCAAGAATAGAAACATTTAAATTCGCTGAATTTACATCTTCATTATCACCGTCTTTCTCATCATCACTTTTTTTACTATCTTTCTCATCATCATTACAGTACTCAGCATCTTCAGAAACATCCTCAGAATCCTCAACATCTTCAGCACTTTCTTCACTCTCTTCTTTGGATACCACATTAAAGTCAGAGTTATAAATTGCATCCAGATCTATAATTTCTCTCAGTAAGAGAGCTCCACTACTTAAATCATCACGCCATACTTTTATCACCTTTAATGTTACTGATGTTTCAATTATTGCACGTAACATGTTATGCTTTTCAGATTCAATTTTTTTTGCTATCTCGATTTCATCTGCCCTTGACAAAAGCTTTACAGAGCTCATGTCTTGTAAATAAATCCTCACTGGATCATCATTTTGTACTAAAGTTGCAGTAACATTTGGCAATGTGTCATCATCATCAAGTTTACTATCATCACTGTTGGAAGGAATATCTTCTTCATCTTCGCTACTTTCAAGCACATTAATTCCGGAATCCTGCAATAAAGATATAGCATCATCTATAAAATCAGACGAAAAATTTTCATCTGATAATTTATCATTTATATCATCAAAGGTGACAAAACCACCTTTTTTTATACTTTTAGTTACAAGATCTCTGATAATTTTTTTCTTATCTTCTGCATCATTAATAGTTGACATCATTACCTTTATAGCTTATAATTTTATTTCTTATTAACAAATAAACTTACAACGAGCAAGTCTATAATTTTACTTTTAGCTTGTGGCTATTTGTTACTTCATATAGTTTAAGATACTGTTAATTTATGTACACTTGTCTTGATCAATTGTTCCATACTTTTCTTCCATTTTTACTGCTATGGACAATCCAACTGAAAATGTTGCAATTCCAACCACTATAGCAGTAAGCATTAAAACATGAGGTATAGGATTGCTATATGAATAAAAATTTGAAACCAATATAGGAGGCAAAGAACTTTTTATATATCCTAGAGATATGTAAAACAACAAAACAGATGCTTGGAAGACGCTTACCCCTATCATTTTCTTGATTAAATTTTTATCGTTTATAATAATATATAAACCTAGCACCATTAATACAATAATAATCGTATAATTATATAAAGTCATTGTTTTTTTCTACGAGCAAAATTCATATATATAATTAACATAGAGGAGCAGACAGTAAATGCTACACCTAATTCCACAAAAAAAATACCCAATTTTTGACCGGTTCTATTATTGGCTGACAAGATATCATAAGATAAAAAATTTTGGCCAAGTAAAGTTGTCGCAACGCCCGTTCCTCCATAAATTAAAATACCTAACACGTTAGTCAATCTAATCACAGAATAAGGTATTGCTTTTAGAGTTGTAGATACACCAAATAGCATTGAATATAATATTATCCCGGAGGCAATAATTATTCCTGCTTGAAAACCTCCACCAGGAGTATAATCACCGTGAAATTGTATGTATAAACCAAATAAAATGATAAAAGGTATCATCAAAAATGTTACTGCATTTAATATCGGATCTTTAATCATTTTCTTTTTCTTCTTTTAATATCAACGTTATACAAAGCGCAGCAGTAAAAACTACTATAGTTTCTCCAAACGTGTCATAACCACGAAAGCTTGCCAAAACAGCTGTCACTATGTTAGGAATACCGGTAGCTTTTTCGGTATTTTCCACATAATAAGGAGCAACATGCAAGTGGATCGGAGCATTGTTGCTGCCAAAATCTGGCAATTGAATCATAAAATATGACAAACATACAGCCAGAAATAACATGAAAAAAAGCGTTATAGAGTTATGAGATAGATTTACTTTATGATTCTTTATCAAGGAGAGTGCTGCAAACGTAAAAATCGTACTGAGCCCCGCACCAACAGAAGCTTCAGTAATTGCAACATCAGGTGCATTCATAATTAAGTATATAAGCGCAATAAGTGAACTAAATACACACATTAGAACAGCACTTACGACTAAATGTCGCGAGAAGACTATAAAAACCGTAACTGTTAGTAACAACAAAAGTAGCACTACATTTAATATTTCTAACACCTTAACCTTCTTTAACAGTTTTTTTCTTAACTTTATAATAAGTGCACGCTAAAATATAGCTATTAGTTGAGTTAGCTATCCATATTATAAGAATTAATAATATTATTTTAATAGTATTGATTGAAAATTCATTCTGCAGAGCAAAACCAATTAATAACAATGTTGCACCGCTAGAATCTGTAATACCTGCTGCATGTAATCTAGCATAGAAATCAGGAAATCTGATCACCCCTATATTTGAAATAATTATCAAACAAATACCTAAAAATATGAAAATGGATCCTATCATAAATTATTAAAACAACATTAATCTCATTAGTGCTATAGTTGATATAAAGCTAACGCTAGCATACAACAATGCTATATCAATTAAAAAAAAATTATTCAGAATGATTGATATTGCTGTTATGAGTACAACTACTTGCGTTGAGAAATTATTGAACGCTAAAACCTTATTGTACACATCACTTGACTTAGACACTATGCGGCACAACATTATACTCATACAGAACAACAGTGTATAGATAGCAATGTGAAGCATTTAAAGACTATGTAACTTCAGTAGATTTCTAAACGGATACTTCTTCATCGCCATCTTGATCATTTATTTCATCATCCACTTCATAATCTTGGCTTTCTTGACTTGCATCAAGATCTGTGTTATCAGAAAAATTTAATAAATTCGCTAGCTTACTTGTATTACTGCTGTAAACATTATTCATATTTCCTTTCATGTACTCCTTGCATCTACCTACCAAAAGGTTAAATAGCTCATGAGTATCCACCTGTTTTTCTGCTATTTCATGTAAGGAAACTATGGTATTTTTATGGTCTTTAAACTGAGCTGTTTGAACTGGATTACTTGCTCCTGTATTTAAATCATGTGTTCTTTGACTTGCCAACAGAACCAATTTGAAACGGTTACTTACCTGTTCTGTACACTCTTCTACAATAGATTCAGCCATAAGATACTACCTTAATAAGTTTTATACTATATCACAAAAAACAAGTTGTCAACTTTGTATCTATTGCGATTCAACTTCATGTTTCACTTTTTCTGCCTCAGATTTTATTTCTTGGCTTTCTGTCATCGTGATTGTTATTTCATGATCAAGTTTTTTTAGAAATCCTAACAATCGCTCTAAAGAAAAACCATCTATTTTACCATTTTTAATTTGTGATACCTTTGGCTGATCAATACCAAGTTTCTCAGCTGCAAAAGCCTGAGTCCAAGCATTTTTTTCTATAATTTTATTTATTATATAAAGCAACTTTGTTTTTATTCCTGCACTGTCTAAGTTATTTAACGATATTATTTCCATAATTCTTACACTCACATATCAATTAACTTTATTAAACATTATAATATAATATTTAATATACCAAGATATTAATATCATATAACTTGTCAATAATTATATGATATCAAATTTAAAACTTTAAGTTGATTGTATATTAATATTTCAATCAAATTTCTAGTAATTTTAAATTACCATTTTACTATCAGCCTATCTGAAAAAATCATTTACAGAAAGAACAAGCTAAAATTACAAAGCTTGAAATACAAAAATAATTATTTTATTATCTTACATAAGAAGTTTATATCTCTATATCTTCACATAGATATTTATTTAAATTTTTAAAATTTCTATTTTAACGAGAATTCTATATATTATATTTATAATATAACTTAAATATTTGTTGCTTTTTAGCTGGAACATTATTTAGTTAGTAAGTAAAATTGTGTTGAATATGACAAAAATAAAAAAAGATGTTGCTGTTATCATGGGAAGTGAGTCAGATTACACCACTATGGTCCATACCGTCAATATGTTAAAAGCATTAGAAGTTTCACATGACATATTCATAATATCTGCACATAGAACACCAGAAAGGCTCTTCGATTTTGCTAAATCTGCACAAGAAGGAGGTTTTAAGGTTATTATAGCTGGTGCAGGAGGTGCAGCTCATTTACCTGGTATGGTTGCGTCACTAACTTGTTTACCAGTTATCGGCGTTCCTGTGCATAGTAAACAATTAAATGGGCTGGACAGTCTACTCTCTATAGTTCAAATGCCAAAGGGTGTTCCAGTTGCAACCATGTCTATAGGAGAAAATGGAGCATATAATGCTGCCATTACCGCCGTATCTATATTGTCAATTTCCAACAGTGAAATTGCAGGTAGGTTAAAAAAGTGGAGAGAGAGACAAACCAAAGAAGTAAAAGAAAAACCAGTTTCATAATAAATCTATGGCAATAATTCTTCTAGACACAAAAACCATAAACCGTATAGCAGCGGGGGAGGTGATAGAAAGGCCTGCAAGTGTAGTAAAGGAATTAGTGGAAAATGCAATAGATGCTGGAAGTTCAGAAATAGAGATCAAAATAGAAAGTGGTGGGCGTAACCTTATTATTGTGACAGATGATGGTAACGGAGTAGAAAAAAACGATTTAGAACTTGCGTTTATGTGCCATGCTACTTCAAAATTGAGCGATAGTGAGTTGATAGAAATCAAGCATCTTGGTTTTAGAGGAGAAGCTTTACCTTCAATTGCAGCAGTAAGTAGGATAAAATTATCGTCTAAAGCAAGCGGAGCAAGTGAAGCATGGTCTATAAGTTATGAGGGTGGAGAAAAGATGGGGGAGCTAACTCCTTACTCTTTATCACAAGGGACACATATTGAAGTACGAGATTTGTTTTTTGCTACCCCAAATAGACTAAAATTTCTAAAAACCGAAAGAGCAGAAACTCAAAGCATTGTTGATATTGTAAATAACCTAGCAATGATTAACTATCATATAGGGTTTACTCTCACTTCAGGTAATAAAAAGCTCTTAAAATACGCTAAGCAGACTTCGTTATTTCATAGATTGTGTGAAGTAGAAGAAGAATTTCAGGGCAATTCTTTGGAGGTCAATGAAGAAGAAGACGGGATTAAACTTACAGGACACATCTGTAAACCTACTGTTAATCGTGGTAAGTCAACTCAGATCTATACATTTGTTAATGGAAGGCCAATTAAAGATAATCTACTTATTGGTGCGGTTAGGTATGCATATCATGATTTTATTCCAAGCGATAGGTATCCTTTTGCAGCGTTACATTTAGAGATACCTTATGATCAAGTAGATGTAAATGTGCATCCAAATAAGTCAGAAGTAAGGTTTCAGAATAAGAAGCTCATATATGAGATAGTGACAAGAGGATTAATCAAAGCGTTGTCAAGAAGGATAGGCACCTTTCCAGCTAGTGACCAGAAAACTACTAATACGATAGAGGGTTTTTTGAAAGGTTCATTATCAGATTCTTTTGATAAACCTGATGTTCAAAATGAATTTTATGAAAGAAGGCCAAGTCCTTTTGAAAATCAACTAATAAAAGAATTTGCTTCTCCAAATGAAAAAGCAAAAGGCTTATCAGAACAGTCAAAATCGTTTGATTATACCAGCATACAGAAATCCCCATCACAAGCGGAAATTATGGTTCTAGAAAAAAAGGTGTTAGAGCAAGTTGATTTGATAGAGAGCCACCCGCTCGGGTTTGCACGCTGTCAGGTCTATAATACTTACATTATTGTCGAGGTAAGAGACAAATTGATTATAGTTGATCAGCATGCAGCCCACGAAAGACTAGTATATGAATGCCTAAAACAAAAATCAAGTATAAAAAGACAAAAACTACTTCTTCCTGAAACGGTTGAAATCAAAAATCAAGCCGGAATGGAGATGATTGAAATCTATAAAGATAAATTATTTGAAATGGGTTTTGATATTGAGATCAAATCAGAAAATAAAGTGATAGTAAAAGAAATCCCTGCAATTTTGGGAGCAATAGATGTGAAAGAGATGCTAATTAATATAGTCGATAGATTAACGGAAATAGAAGATACATTGCCAGTAGAAGACAAAGTGAACAAGATATTGGCTACTATCGCTTGTCATGGATCAATTAGAGCAGGCAGGAAAATGAGGTTAGAGGAGATGAATGAGCTGCTGAGACAAATGGAAAAAACCCCATATTCCGGGCAATGCAACCACGGAAGACCAACTTATATAGAAATGAAATTGAGTGATATTGAAAAACTTTTTGAGCGTAGGTAATGAGGTTGCCATAAATATGTAAGTGCTCTTTCCTCGTCATCCAAGTAGCTCATAGAAACGGATTAAACGAAAAACTACTTGACAAGCTTCGCCAGCCCCCTTATCATGAAAGTGAAGCTATTTTATTTAACTTCGCAATCTCTGCAGCAGATTAAAATGACAAGAAAACTTGTATTTGGCGTACTATTGTTTAATTTTTTGCACTATGTGCACCGTATGTCTTTATAAAATTTCTAGGTTTTTACCTACATAAGCTGAAACGCGCTTATAAAGCGTTCAAGACATCACCCAACGTCAAATTTTAAAATAGAGAGTGTAATAACTAGCTACCACGGGTTTTCTATGCCTTTTTTTTCTGCCTAGTAAATTTCTTAAATATTAAAGCTAAGGTTAGTTGCCGTTTAAAAGCAGCTAAATTGCAGCGTTTAAGACTTAAACGCCAATACTGAAAATAGACAATGACTAGGGCTTCTTTTGCCTTTTTTTTCGTTTGGTGAATTTCTTAATACTTATAGCTAAACGACAACCGTCATCCCGCTACGTGTTAGCGGGATCTCTTGTTAGCGGATGAGATACCGCGAATGAATCGCGGTATGACGGTCTGCTGCTTGTTAGCGGCTAAGAGATACCGCGGCGGTATGACGTAGGGCTACAGCCAGTGCTCCTTTTTTTGTCATCCGAGTAGCCCTCTTCTTGTCATCCCAGTGCGTGACACTGGGATCTAATTTTTTATGCAAAATTACTATATTTATATATTTGCAAATAGATACAATTTGAAATAATTTATACTATGAAGTTACGAAATGAGATCCCAGTGTCACGCACTGGGATGACAAGAAGAGGGCACTGGGATGACAAAGAAATAGGCACTGGAATGACAAAAAAAGGAGGCTACTTGGATGACAAAGGAATAGGCACTGGGATGACAAAAAAAGGAGGCTACTTGGATGACAGGCTAGCCTGACAACCGTCATCCCGCTACTTGTTAGCGGGATCTATGTTAAGAGATACCGCGGCGGTATGACGTAGGGCTACAGCCAGTGCTCCTTTTTTTGTCATCCGAGTAGCTGACACTGGAATCTAGTCTTTATTATTTGGTTGAAATTAAGTCTTCTGGATCCACAGCTGTACGAACGTTGCAATTAGCAGGTAATTTGCATAACAGACGGTGTCATTCCAGTATGGAATCTAGAAAAAAAGAAGCTGGATCCCAGTGTCTGGGCACTGGGATGACAAAGAAATAGGCACTGGGATGACGAGAAAGGAGTACTGGGATGACACCTACGCACACTCACTTTGTCATTCCAGCGTGTGACCCGAAAAAACATAGACCCCAAGTGTCAGCTACTTGCATGACATCATTATAAAGTGTCACGCGCTGGGATGACGAAGAAAGAGCATAAGGCATTGTGTTTTACGTTGTGCATTTTATTAATCGACACTATAAACAACATCCTTACAATTATGAGATTGGACCACAACTTGCTCAAGCGTTAAGCTGCTGCGTTTAGCATCTTTACTGTGGTTTTCCCCAAGAACATTTGTTCTTTCTCGTTTTATTTTCTCAATGAATTTCTCATTAACACTTTTAGTGTCAACCTCTTCCTGAGAATATATAAGGTTAGTGCAATTTGTTTTTCTATAATAATGCACACTAAGACATATAATTGATAATGTAAGTATACCAGAACCTATAAGTAATGATAGTCCTATGTCATTAGTCAAAGGGTTCTGGTAAAATTTTTGTACACCATTAACACCATTTGTTGCAAGTAGCCATAAAGGAAGTGCTACATTTGCAGCAATTACACTGGCTAATAATGCAGTAAATAGTGGTCTGTCGTTGATTACTGATTCTATTTTGTTAGTTCTGCTAACTACTTTTTCGCCAATGTTGATGAAGTCATTCTTAGATTCCCAAGCATTAAGTACAAAATTTGAATGAGTGCCATTGCTATATTCCAGTCTTACAGATTTTATAGCTTTATCTTTTGGCTGATGCTCCAACACATCAGCTAAAATTTCATCTGCACCTTTTCCTTGAGTTTTATGCTCTGCAGTATTTCTAAATTGCTTTATTGCAAAAAGTATTGGACTAATTGCAAGCAACGCAGCAAGTGCGATAACTGGTATAGTGATATATTTTGGGCTGTTTGTAAAAAATGCAATAAATTTTGCTTTATCTTGTAAATATAATAAAGCTGCAGATGTGCTGAGTATAATAGCACTTGCACCAAAAATTACAAAACCCTTCTGCTGAATGGCATACTTTGCTCTTGGCAAGAATCTGTTTGTTTTTTTATTTGTTGTGCCACCTATATCAGAATTTAGTGACAAAGACTCTTCAGAGTCATCTGTCTTATATGATGGTGGAGAAGTTGAACGTACATTGCTAAGTTTGTTACTTGATTCTTTGCTTAACCGTGTTAATGTTTTATCAGGATCATCAAATACTGTCTCTTGAGAAGGGGATCTGCTTAGAGTTGAATTTTGTGGCACATCAACATGAGTTTCCTCACCTTTTGTTTCTTCTAGGGAAGGAGGTGATACTTCAGTACTAAGATCAAACAAATTTTCGTCTTCTTTGTCTTGTAAACCTGGAGCTTTTGGCAAAATCGGTGGTGCTATATTCAGTATATCTGAGATAGTTTTTCCTGCTTCTTCAGGCGATGGTGGATTTATTCCTTCATCATTTTTTTTGGGAGTACTTGTTCTAGGCGTTGGTGTTGGTGGAGTTTCTGGTGTTACTTTGCCATCTTTATCTATTGGTGTATAAGAAAGTGGTTTTACTGTATCTTGTGTTCCTGGCATATTACCCTCCGAAATTAACTACAATGCTCTTTTGATTACGCTATAGTTATTAAGATGTAGTAAATACCAATTTACGAATAACTCTAGAAAAGCTTAATATAAGAATTGTCTATCAAAGATCCTTTCATTCAGAGGGTAATCTTTGTCAAAAAGCAAAGTTATTGTGTTTTCGTGGTCTTTTTGTATTTTTATCTGTGATATATTATGAAACTCCTTGTAATCTGATACTACAAGCGCTGGACGGTTTTTTGTGTCGTTAATGTCAATTTGCACGATAGTATCATTTGAGATTAGTGCTCCATTCCAATGCCTTGGGTAATAGCTATTGATAGAAGTGAGTGCAAGTAAATTTGAATTTAGCGGCAAGATTGGGCCACCGGCAGAGAAGTTATATGCAGTGCTGCCTGTGGGAGTAGATAATATTACTCCGTCCCCTCTAAATTTTTCTACTTTTAGCTTATCATTAATAGTGATATTCATCTCTACTATTTGGTTTGCTTTCCTAAAAACATATACTTCGTTTACCGCTATATAGTGGTATTTCTTGCCACTTGTGTCTGTGGCTTCCATTTTTAGTAAAGTTAACTGAGTTGAAGTTGCGTGCTCTATATGATCAATTAAATCTTTAAAGCATTTATTCATCAAAAACCCAACATTGCCAGTGTTTACTCCGTATACGTGTGTGTTTTTGTTTTCTATAACGTAA
Organism: Crematogaster levior; assembly: GCA_901521435.1. Taxonomy (NCBI): domain Eukaryota; kingdom Metazoa; phylum Arthropoda; class Insecta; order Hymenoptera; family Formicidae; genus Crematogaster; species Crematogaster levior. The sequence continues at coordinate 21,243 of CABEGB010000466.1, read as the reverse complement.
TTATGCAAGGTGCGTAGCATAAAGCCATCACCACCAACAACTATCAATAGATCGATTTCGGACTTATTTCCTTCTGTTATATTGATAAAATTAAGTTTCTTTAATAGTTTAGATACTTCCTGCGATTTTAGTGACTCAGAAGCGATATAGCCTATATTTTTGTATTTATGCATCTAAAAAAGAAGCGAAAAACTAGAAAATATCCCCATATTTATCGTTAAACTTAGCTAATTTGCTAGTTTTACTTGCTGACCCGCTTGTCAAACTTCCAGTCCATGCAGGGTGAGTGAGAGGATCCCTATCGAGTTTTATCCTATCTCCCTCCTTTCCATAAGTGGAACGAGTTTCAAACTCTTGACCGTCTGTCATAACGATGGTAACTTTATGATAATTGATTTCTGTCATTGTTGCTTACAACTTTTAGTCAGTTAACATTCTAGTGAACTTAATTCACTAAGTCAATCATTATTCTAAAATATTGACAAAAAATAAATAAAGTAGTATATTTAATAAGGAATAAATAATAGTTATCATGATTTTCGCTTTCCCTGGTCAGGGCTCTCAGTTTGTAGGAATGGGAAAGAGCTTATATAGTGAGTTTTCCGTTGCAAGACAAGTCTTTGATGAAGTAGATAGCATATTGGGTAGAAAGCTGTCTCATTTAATCTTCAACGGTCCTATTGAAGAATTAACCATTACAGAAAACGCTCAGCCAGCTATAATGGCAGTGTCAATCGCGACGCTACGTGTTATCGAGCATGTGTTTGGTGAATCTCTTTTTTCTAATTATGGAATTAAATATGTTTGTGGACATTCAGTCGGTGAATATACAGCGCTATGTGCTGCAGGGGCATTGACTCTTGAGTCTGCAATCAAGCTGCTGAAAGTTCGCAGCGAAGCAATGCATGAAGCTTCTTTGAAATGTGAAGGGGGAATGGTTGCATTGCTTGGAGTGGAGCTAAACGAAGTGGAAGATGTTTTAAAATCAGTCCAGATTGATAGAGTTTGTGAAATTGCAAATGATAACGGTGGTGGGCAAATAGTTATAAGTGGTACTAGAGAGGGTCTTGAAATATTACCCGATTTGCTCAAGAACTTGAACATCAAGAGATTAGTTAAGTTACAGGTTAGTGGACCTTTTCATTCATCTCTTATGAAACCTGCTGATGAAAAAGTTTTGAAATTTTTGGAGGGTATTAAAATAACCCGTCCTATAGTTCCTTTGATATCAAATGTTACAGCTAAAGAGGAGAATGATCCCAAAGTTATAAAAGCTTTACTTGCTAAACAAGTCATAAGCAGAGTGAAATGGAGAGAAATGGTTTTGTATATGGCAAGCCGTGGCATTAACAAATTTGTTGAAATTGGCCCTAATAAAGTTTTATCTAATCTAGTTAAAAGAATTATCAGTACAAAAAGCGTAGGTAGTATTGGTGATATGGATAACTTCTTTAATGAGTCGTTAATATTGACAGCAGAAAATTTAAAAGTTGGGTTAAGTTAAAACACATCTATTTGCCAGCGCGTCTAGCTGGAATGACAGAGGGTAATGCAAGAAATCAACGAACTACCTGTCATCTCATCAGGTTTCTTAATTCCAAGTAGCTGTAAAATAGTAGGGGCAATATCAGATAACCTTCCGTCTCTTAGTTTTAGATTATCGCAAGACACAATAAATGGCACTTTATTTAGAGTGTGCGCTGTATGAGGTGTATTATTTTCTTCATCGAACATACATTCCACATTACCATGGTCTGCAGTAACAATTAATACGGTATTGCTTGACTTTTTAACAGCACTCAGCACTTTCGCAAGACAATCGTCTACAGCTAGCACAGCTTTCTCGGCTGCTTTTATATTACCTGTATGCCCTACCATATCAGGATTAGCGTAATTTACAACTATCAGTGCGAATTCTTGGGAGTGAATTTTTTCTACAAGCTTTTCTGTGAGCTTGAAGGCTGACATTTCGGGCTGCAAATCATAAGTTTGAACTTTTGGTGAGGGAATGAGTATTCTTTCTTCACCAGAGAAAGGTTCTTCTTTTCCACAATTGAAAAAGAAAGTCACATGAGCGTATTTTTCGGTTTCAGCGATGCGTAATTGTTGCAATTTATTGTCTTCTATTGTTTGTCCTAAAGTGTTAGCAAAAGATATAGGAGGAAAAATATAAGGAATTTTGAGATCTTCTTTATATTTCATCATGCTTAAAATTGAAGAGAGTTTTGCTATTTCAGTATGGTTTGTTTTACTAAGCAAAATACTTGCTAATTGTATCATTCGATCAGCACGAAAGTTAGCCAACAGCACTCCATCTTCTGGTTTTATACCTTGATAGTCACCTATTACTGCAGGCCTGACAAACTCATCAGTTATGTTATTTTGATAATTTTCATCAATCAACGATACTGCATTATCATGACGAGGTGCCTTTGCAAATGCGATAGCCTCATAAGCTTCAATTGTTCTCTCCCACCTGTTATCACGGTCCATAGCATAGTAACGCCCAGAAACAGTAGCAATTCTTATGTCATTTCCCTTTATACTCTTTATAAATTCTTGAATGCATTTTTTTCCTGAATTTGGTAATGTGTCTCTGCCATCTAAAAATGCATGTATCACCACTTTGATTCCATACTGTGATATTTTATTTGCTAAAGTCGAAATATGCTTTTGATGCGAATGAACACCGCCATCTGACACTAATCCCATTATATGGCATACTCCGTTCCTACTTTTTAGATTACTAATAAAACTTTGTAGATTTACATTGTTTTCTATTGTTCCAATCTCTTGATTAATGCACTGAAGGCTTTGCATTACTACTCTACCACTGCCAATATTCATATGGCCAACTTCTGAATTACCTATTTGACCACCAGGTAACCCAACATCAGTTCCACAGGCGGACAAACTGCATTTTGGATAATTAGAGCTAATATATTGCCAACAGGGTGGATTTGCGTTGCTAATAGCATTATATTTACTGCTTTCTACTCCATTTCCCCAGCCATCTAGTATGCATAAAACGATTGATTTAATGCCCATATAAGATTAACACTAGAATTTCATAGAGAAGAGCTCCCCGGGCCGGATTCGAACCAGCGACCAATTGGTTAACAGCCAACTGCTCTACCACTGAGCTACCGAGGAATAAACCGTCTTTAATTTATCACGTTGAACGTTGATTGTAAACGTTTTTTGTATACTTTGTAAGAGCCTGTTCAAATTCACTTCGCTTTATTACTTCAACAGTTGCACCAATAATATCTTTTATTTGCGTTGCAAAATTCCCTCCTGTATAGCCCGCATCAACCAGTATATTCTTAACTCCAGAAAGGTTTTCTTTTGCATTGTTGACCATTCTCACAGCACTAGTTGTTCCTGCAGTTGCTACATAAATTGCATGTCTTGAGTATCAACTGCGATATGGCCCTGAGATTTTTTTACCAGCGTCTAGCCTTTTTCTTCAGCAGTATCTGCGTTCTTTACACTCTGAGCATCAATTATGTACAGATTCTTAGCTATATTTCTAGGCTCTGTGGACAAAATTTTAGAGAAGCCATATGAGAGCTCCAACAAAATTTAGAAATCCCATGTAAACCTCTGCGGTCTTGTCAAATCTGGAAAAAATGCGCCTAAAATTTTTAATTTTACCGAAAAAGCACTCAATCAAATGACGTTCTTTATAAATATGCTCATCATAGTATCTTTGCACTTTTCGATTCCTTTTTGATGGAATTACGATTTCACATTTCCTGTTTTCAAGGCTGACCACAAAAGCATTGCTGTCATAACCCTTATCAGCTACTACAATGGAGTTATAGACATTTTTTGTTAATACTTCAGCTTGTGTAATTTCATTCCTCTGGCCAGGAGTAAGTATAAATTCTAAAGGATTTCCCAATGCATCAACAAGTGCATGAATTTTAGTCGTAAAGCCACCTTTACTTCGCCCTAAAGCCTCTTGATCCTTTGAATCTTTTGTATATCCAGCCGAACATGGATGGGCTCTAATGATCGTACCGTCGATTATGACGGCTTCTAAATCTGGCTCTTGTTTTGTATACTCCAATAAATTTTTCCAAATACCCCTTTCGCACCATCTCTTAAATCGTTTGTGTATACTTCTGTAATTGCCATAGATTTTCGGCAAAAGTCGCCATTGGCAACCACTTCGCGCCATATACCACACTGCTTCTATGAATATTCTTAAACGTTTTTCGTCTTTACTATGCATTCCTTTTATGCCTTTTATGAACTCTAAAATTTGTTTCCAATTTCTTTCTTTTATATAATATTCCATTCGGTAGTTTTTCCATTTTTATGTTCATTTGGTTAAACTACCACTTTTTTTCTCCCTCTTCATATTTTTTGTCCACAGAGCCTAGAAAAATGGGAAAAAAGATTCAAACTCGAAAAGGTAAAAATAACAGAAGTAAAAGAAGGGAGAGTAACATTGGATTTAGAAGGTGTCTATCTTTCAGAAGGTAAGTTCATAAATATTAATGGAGTAGTTGTTTAAAAATGCAGCAGCCAGAAATAATTGAAAAGCTGAACTTTGAAGAAATCTTTTCACGTATGAAGGAGGAATTGATACGTCGAGACGCAAGTTTTACAGCATTAGTAGAAAGTGACCCAGCGATGAAGGTATTAGAAGTAGCAGCATGGCGAGAACTTTTGCTGAGAGAAAGAATAAACGAAGCGGTAAAAAGTAATTTACTAAAGTTTGCGACGGGAAATGATCTTGATAATTTAGCTGAATTTCACGGAGTGGAAAGGGAGAACGGGGAAAAGGATGAACAATTTAGAAAAAGAATCAAGGCAAGAATAGTTGGCTCAAGCACAGGAGGAAATTATCGGTATTATGCATTATCAGCAGATACGAGAGTAAAAGATGCTTTAGTAGAATCACCTGTACCAGGAAAAGTACAAGTTTCAATCTTATCAACAGAATTATCCACACTGCCAGAAGAATTATTAGAAATTGTCAGAAATCAGCTAAACAGGGAGGATGTGAGGATTTTAACAGATACAATAGAAGTGGTAAGTTGCAATATTATAGAAGTAGATATCCACAGTAGAATTAGCATTAAAAGACCAGATATTATTGAAATGGTGAAGAAGAAATTTATAGAAAAATTTGAAGCAAGCAAAAGACTCGGATGGAGTATTACAAGATCATGGATAATAGCGAATCTTTTTGTAGATGGAGTAGAAAACGTAGAATTAATCGAGCCAAGAGAGGATGTTGTGGTACTGGGGAATGAATGTGCTTTCTTAAAAAGTTTAAAAGTTGAGTTGAATTAATGCTAAATGCAACAAAGCAAGAAAAAGCGCTGGTTGATGCAATAGATTACAAAGTAGATCCTGGTTGTATCAGAGGGTTTAAATTTAGCCCAGGGGAAAAAGTATTACCATGGATAATAGAGGAATATGGTCTAGAAGAGATTCTACGTTGGGCAAAAGACAAAAGAAAAGCCGTAGAGGAAGGAATAAAATTTCAGCGTTTAAGAGGAACACCAGCATCGCTGAAAATAGCACTAAAATGGGCAAATATAGAAGATATTACAATTATTGAAGAACCACCTGGTAAACATTTCTTTGAGTTGCAGGTAGGAATAACGAATGTGCCAAATGATTTTTTTGTTGATGCAGTAGTAGAGCTGGCAAAACTATCACTGCCTGTAAGATCCAGATTGATGAGGATTTTTAACGATTATTATAATGCACAGAGATTTATATTGGATGAGAGTTTATTTGGAGATCTTCTTTCCGACTATTCAGGGGTAAAAATAGAAAAAGATGGCCCAGTGTTATCATTTGGAAGAGTAAATTTTTTCAGGTCTAGTGGTCCAGTTATTAGGATTGTAGAGAACTATCTACGCGATCATTATGAACGAGCTTTAAGCAATGATATATATCGCCTAGATGTAGCAATACTGGGAGAAACCGAGCCTCACACAAAGAATTGTAACGGTATTTATGAAAGAAGTCATCAGTGGAATAATTTAAAAACGTTATATCCGCTACCACAGAGCTTATTACCAGAAATTAAGTTTGCTAAAGCGCAGATAGTATTGTCGGATAGTTGGAATTTGGAAGAAATAAACGCATGTTTTCCAGTTAGTAGTATAGAAGAGAGGGGAAAAAGGTTTGTACTAGGAAGTGATAAGCTATCTGAACAACTGTGGAATTTAAAATACAAGCCAATTTTAGAAAGATTTTTTGCCGTTCACCACTATCAAGTAAAGAATTTCTCTACCCCCAAAATAATAAGATTTGGTATAGCAGAACACTATGTTTATTATGAAAGCGATTTAGATTTAAAACAAAAGGACGCAATACAGGAGTTAGAAAATTACATTTTAGTGTTTTACCCAGGTGTACTAACTTGGCATGAACATCGTCATTTGAACAGGTCGTGGAAAGAAAGACAGCCCATATGCTTAATATACTAAACATATGTATTTATATCTTCATATACTATATTAGTATTTAGTTAAAAAAGGTGTACTACGCGAAAAAAGACTTGCCCTTTTATACTAAAACAGCTATAAATTAGGTAGGTGTAGGTAAACATAAGAAATAGATCTTGCACTGAAGTGAGCCAAATTGGCGTATGTTTTTATAGTGAGGTATGTATGAGGTTTAGCAAGGAAAAGAGAGAAGCTTTTAATAAGTCATTTTATGAATTATTAAAGAACTCGTTTAAGAATATTAATGAAAAAGATGAAAAAGGGGAAACGATACTACATAAGGCAGCAAGAATGTCGACAAGAGAAAAAGTAAGTTTTCTAGTCAAGAAAGGGGCAGACGTCAATGCAAGAGATAACAAAGGTTATACACCATTGCACTGGGCAGTATCGGCGAAACGTCTAGAGAACGTAAAAGTGCTGATGGAAGAAGGAGCCGAAGTCAATGCTACTGAAGGAATGAGCAAATATACGCCACTACATCTTGCATGTATGGTAGGAGCAGAAAGTGTAATAAAAGAGCTGGTAAAAGCAAGAGCAGCAGTCAATCAGCCGGATAAATTTGGTAATGCGCCGATGTATTGGCTAATGGAGAATGGAAAGAATAAAAGGGTGAAGAAATTCCTAGAAAAACAAAGAGGTATAGTAAGAGATACACCAAAAATATGCGATGAAGTAGTGGAATCAGTTGGGGAAATGGTAGATGTATGGAGTAGAAGATTTTTACCGAAGTTAAAAGGGAAGGTAGTAAGTTTAGAAGAAATCAGAAAAAGAGATGAGTCGCTAATAATAGAAGATTTTAACAAAGTAATAAGCAGGGTGGTGGGCAAGATGAACACTATGATAAAAGAACTTGATGAAAGGTAAGGCAGGTCTGCTATTATTTAATAGATTAAGCATATAGATTTATATCTTAATATGATATGCGAAAAAAATGTGTATATTTTGTAAAAAAAACTTGCTTTTGATGGTAAAACAGGCATAGCTGGAATAGTGGTAGGTAAACAAAAAAAATTTACCAAGCACTAAAATTTTGTGGTTTTTATAGTGGGGTAACTAAAATGTTCAATTTAAATAAAAGACTGGAAAAATTAAAGGAGAATTCATTTCGTGGAATAAATGAAAAAGACGCAGAAGGTTGCACAATATTGCACCGAGCAGCACAAGTGTCAGAGCCAGAAGTAATAAAGTTATTAATAGAAAAAGGTGCAGGTACAAACGATAGAAACAATAGAGGCGAGACACCGTTGCACCTAGCAGCGTTTTTAGGAAGAAGAAAAAATGTGAGAGCCCTGATAAAGAACGGAGCCGAAGTAAATGCAAGGTCTAATAACCAAGCAGTGCCACTACATTTGGCAAGTTTAGCAGGAAGAATAAGGACAATAGAAGAACTGATAAATGCAGGAGGAGATATGAATGCAATAGATAGGTTTGAATGCAGCCCACTAAACTATGCAAAAATGTATCCGAAGGTGACAAGTTACCTAGAAAAGAAGGGAGTGAATATGAGAGATGTAGCTCTAGTGTATGGAGAGGCAAACGAGGCAATAGAAGAAATAATGGAAAGGTGTAATAGAGGACCGAAGGGAAAAGTGATGAATTTTAAGGAATAGGAGGCAGGTTTGCTTTTTACTTAATGTATTAAGTATATAGATTTATATCTTAATATAATATGCGGAAAAAATGTGTAAATTTTGTAAAAAAAAACTTGCTTTTTATGCCAAAACAGCCCTAAGTGAAAAAGTAGCTGGTAAACAAACAAGAATTACCAAGCGCTAAAGTGAGCCAAATTGGAGGCACTTTACATTGCATTAATAGCTGAGGAACATTATGGTAAAATTTAGTAAAAAAGAAAGAGAAGCGTTTAATAAGGCGTGGAAAGAGGTATTAGATAACTCAATAGAAAATATTAATAAAAAAGACACAAAAGGAAGGACGATACTACATTACGCGGTGGGAATGCCAGATCCCAAAAAAGTGAAATTATTAATCAAAAAGGGAGCAGATGTAAATGTGGCGGATGCAGGACAATATAGACCACTGCACTTAGCAGTAATGGGCCAACGTCTAGAAAACACAAAAGAGCTGATAAAGGCAGGAGTAGAGGTAAACGCAGTGGAACGAAGTAGCAAATTTGCCGCGTTACACCTTGCCTGCATGGTAAGTGAAATAAAAATAGTAGAAGAGCTAGTAAAAGCGGGAGCAAATATAGAGCAAAAGGATAAATTTGGCAAAACAGCAATGTATTATGCGAGAAATAATAAAGAGATAAAAGAAGTGTTAGAGAACGTAAAAATCGCAAATAAACAGGGGGAATTTCTAGAAAAACTAGTGGTTGTATCGGAAAGTACGGTAGCAGGTGTGATAATGGCAAAGGAAGAGTTAAAAAATATGGATGAGGAAGTTAAAGACGGAGAGCTGTAGCTGAAGAAAAGTAGTATGAGAGTTATGGAAAAAAAGGAAAAAATAGAAAAGAAAGTAAAGAATTTAAGAGAGAAACCATTAGTAGAACTAAGGAAAATATGGAAGGAGGTATTTGGGGAAGAAGCACCGCAACATTCGAGGAAATATCTGATACCGAGGTTAGCATATAGGATACAGGAGAAAACATATGGAGAAATATCAAGAAAAGGAGCAAAAAGACTAGAATACCTGGCAGATCGACTAGAGAAGGGAAAAAGGATAAGTAGCGATAAACTGCCAGTAGAGGGAACAGAGTTGATATTAGAGAGAGGGGAAGAAGTTCACGTTGTAATGGTAACAAATACAGGATTGATCTACAGAGAGGAGTTTTATACGTCGTTATCAGCAGTAGCAGGGAAAATAATGGGAATGAGTTACAACGGACCGCTCTTGTTCGGTATGCGTGAAAAGAAGAAGAAAAATGTGTAAAGAAGTGAGATGCGCAATATATACGAGAAAATCAAATGAAGACGGGCTAGAACAAAAGTTTAATAGTCTTGATGCGCAGCGAGTAGCATGTGAAAAATATATAAAAAGCCGAGAAGGTTGGGTAGCATTGGCAAAAAAGTACGATGATGGAGGGTTCTCAGGGAGTAATTTAAATAGACCAGCGATAAAGGAATTATTTGAAGATGTAAAAGCCGGAGAGGTAGACTGCGTGGTAGTATATACACTAGATAGGCTATCAAGAGAAACAAAGGACTGCATAGAAGTAACGTCATTTTTTAGAAGGCACCGGATAAGTTTTGTAGCAGTAACGCAAATATTTGATAATAATACGCCAATGGGAAAATTTGTGCAAACAGTGTTATCAGGAGCAGCACAACTAGAAAGAGAAATGATAGTAGAGAGAGTAAAAAATAAAATAGCAACATCGAAAGAACAAGGGTTATGGATGGGAGGAAATCTGCCGCTAGGGTATGATGCAAAAGAAAAGGAATTAATAATAAATGAAAAAGAAGCAAAAGTAATAAAACATATCTATGAAAGATATATGGAACTGAAATCAATGGCAGAACTAGCAAGGGAGTTAAATAGAGAAGGATACCGAACGAAGAAGTTTGAGGCAAAATCAGGAAAGGTATGGAGGAGAAATCTTTAAAAAAGCGACGGTAAGGAGAATAATAACAAACCCTACATATATGGGAAAAATAAGGCATTATGAGAAACAATATGAAGGAAAGCATGAAGCAATAATAGAAGAAGAAAAATGGCAAAAAGCGCAAGAATTGATAAAGAATCAGCCGTATAGAGGGGCAAGATATGAGGAAGCGCTGCTTAAGGGGATAATAAAGTGCAAGAGCTGTAATGTAAATATGACGCTGACCTATGCAAAAAAGGAAAATAAAAGGTATAGATATTATATATGCAACTAATCATTTAGTTGGAAAAAGCTGTGCGTCAAAGAGTCGGAATATAGTAGCAGGAGAAATGGAAAAAGAAGTAATGAAAAAAGCAGAGCACCTGACAAAAATTGCCAAGAAAAAGCAGAAGAATGAGAAAACTTAAGCTTCGGAGAACAGAAGGAAGTAGTAAAAAAGTTAATAAGGTAGGGTAATGGTGAGAGACGAAGGAATAGAAGTAAGTTCTGAATCAGAGGAAAAATTTATACCAATGAGTTTAAAAAAGAAAGGAAATAAATGCACAGTAGTAGAACCAGAAGGAAAAACAAACAATGCGCTACTAAAAGCAGTGGTAAGGGCTCATCTGTGGAAACGTCAACTGGAGGCAGGAAAATATAGAAGTGTGAAGGAGCTGAGCACTAAAATTAAGATAAGCATGAGAAGAATACAGCAAATCTTGAGATTAAATTATCTGGCTCCAAAGATTAAGGAAGACATAGTAAATGGGAGGCAACCAAGTAATTTGAGGCTAGCTGATTTAAGGGAAATACCGATGCTGTGGGGTGAACAGTTGGAGAAATTTTATGGATTAACGTTTATAAAAGCAACAAAATGAGAGCACTGAAAAAAGGTATTGGCAAAAAACTTGATTCTGGTCTTTCAAGGCATGTTACAGAGGTGGTTATAAAAAGATATGTTAAAGTAGGGAATGCGATCTCAGCCCATCTCTGACAGTCGTTTTTTTCTTTAACAAGCCCAAAGTTAAAAAAAGAGGATTTAAAAATAAAGAGGTTGAATATTTGAACAGAATAGAGTATAATTATTAATGCTTTTGAAGAAAATTTGTTATGGGTTTGTCAAAGTTTTTAGATCCAAAAAATAATTATGCCTTTAGGCGCATCTTCGGTACTGAGAAAAATAAAGATATTCTCATTCATTTTCTCAACGATGTCCTAAACCTAACAGGTGAAGCTAAAATAAAGAATGTGCAGTTCCTAAGCCCCATTCAAAATCCCGACATTACCGCTAAAAAGGAGAGTATTGTCGATGTACTCTGTAGAGATTCTGCAGGTGTTCAATTTATATGCGAGATGCAGGTTGCGAGAACGACTGGCTTTGAAAAACGCGCACAATACTATGCTGCTGGAGCTTATTTTAGCCAAGCTGGCATAGGTGACAAATATCATGAACTTAAAGAAGTTATCTTCATTGCCATCACTGATTTTGTTCTGTTTCCTAAAAAAGCAGCCTACAAATCAGATCACGTTACTCTTGATAAGGTTACTCACGAGCATGACTTGAAGGACTTTAGTTTTACTTTCATAGAACTACCGAAATTTCCAAAGACAAAAGAGGATCAACTAGAAAGCATAGTTGAAAAATGGATATATTTCTTTAAGTATGCAAGTGAGACTAGTGAAGAGGATCTAAAGAAAATAGTAGGAAGTGACGAGATTATTGGCAGAGCTTATAACGAGTTGATAGAGTATAATTGGACTAGGGAAGAACGGACTATATATCAACAAGCTAAGAAAAATGAGGATGATAATGTATCTTGCCTCAACCAGAAATTTAATGAAGGAAAAATTGAAGGAAAAATTGAAGGAAAAATTGAAGTGGCAAAAAACTTACTTAAAGCTGGCGTATCTGTTGACCTAGTAGCTGAATCTACTGGCATTCCTAAAGCTGAAATTGAACAACTCAAGAAGAAATAGTCTCATATAAGTTTTAGACGGCCCATTTCTTTCTATCATTACTGGCAGTGAAAAGTAGATGAGCCAGAGGATACCAATGGAGTTAAAGCAAAGAAGTGCTGAAGGAAAAACAAATACTGAAAGCAGAGCTCATCTGTGGAAACGTCAGCTAGAGGAAGGAAAATACGCAAGTGTGAAGGAGATGAGCGTTAAAATTGATATAGGTACAAGAAGGATACAACAAATTTTAAGATTTAGCACCAAAGATTAAAGAAGACATAGTAAATGGGAGGCAGCCAAGGGGTTTGAAGTTGGTTGATTTGAGAGAAATACCGATGCTGTGGAGTGAGCAGTTGGAGAAATTTTACGGTTAAATTACGCACATTAAATACAACAAATTTTAATAGAGATTATGAAAAAGATAGGGAAAGCTATTGCTAAAAAATTCAAAAATAGGAAGGGTTCAAAGATGCAAGAGCCAAGTATTTCTAGCAGAGAAGAAGCCAAAAAACCTTTAGAAATAACTATAGAGCAGCAGCCCACTGTTGTAACAGCCAAAACTACTACAGCTAAAGATGAAAATAGTAAGGGAATGCATGAAGTATGTAAATATAGTGTAATAAATAAAGATACTACTCGCGTAATTGACAAAGCTACAGAAACTAACACTCAATTATGTAATGAAAAAAGTGAGATAGAACAACCAATATTTGAAAACAACGAAGAAGCGCAAAATGATTCAACTACTGTAGAGCCAACTTCCGTTGATAGAGAAACTAATGAGCAAGAGCCAAATTCCCCTGACAGCCCATCTTCCGCTGAACCACATTTTGATAGTAGATCTGGTAATACTATAGAAGAAAAATCATCAAAAAAGGCAATTCGACCAATTGTAGCTGGCGTTGTTGGTGCAGTGTTATTGGCAAGCGGTGTTGCATTGTGTATCATGAAAATGCCTGTAGTAGCAGTTGTGGGAATTGTTGGATTAGCGTGTATAGATTTTGCGCTGTATAACATCATAAATCCCAACACCAAGCTCGAAAAGGTAGAAGATGTAGAACAACTGGATCTACAAAATCTTAAAGCTAGTTTGAAAAACAATAAGCGTCAAGAAAGTAAGCTGATTTCTTTAGAAAATACCTTAAGTTATTAACCAAATATTACCTTCCTCCATGCTTCTGCCATTTCCTATTAACTTGAGTTTATGGCTTACAACACACACTTTTAAACCTGCTATCATTTTACAAACAACCCTTGTTGATAAGATTCTACCATAGGTTCGGTTATACCACATCTTGGTGATTCTGAATAGGGTGGAAAATCTTTTTGTGGCTGTGCTGTAACTTCGGCCCTAGAATAGTGGTTCCCTTCAAGATATATAGCTTCTTGCACTTTGCTACCCCACAGTTCTTGGTTTGTTTTATAATCAGCGTTTATCATACCTGGATTTGGTTTAATTTTATCAGGGAGTTTCTGAGTATAATGAATCTCAACTTCAATATTAGCTAAAGACGCTAAAATAGGAACTTCCTCAACATAAATAAAGTAACTTTGTTCATTTACCTTACTCAAGTACTCTTTATATAAATTACTGGTACAGAAATCTAATTCTTGCATTGGAAATACATTGTGAAACACTAATGATAATCTTTCTCTTAGTGCCTTAGGCATTTTTGGATCGTCTAGTGACTCAAACTGACTTAGAAATTTATTCCACTCTTGCCGCATTTCTTTAGCCCTATCAGTTTTATATACACCAGAACTACTATCACCAAATACAGCGTGGAAAAAACAATTACCGTCTCCTTTAGTAGTGCATTTTTCTACCTTATTACTAACAGAAGATGCAAGCTTATCTTGCCTATATAAATCGCTACTAAGCGGTAAGCTACTTCCCTCTTGTTCTATATTTTGAGAAACTGCCTTCTCTAAACCGAAAATCCCATTCCAATTGTATCTACCTTCTAATCCTAATCTTTTACTCTCTTTTTCTGCTACATTAGCCAAGTCTATTTTAGAAACATTTTCTTTGTCTCTAAGTAACTTATGTAAAATTTTGAAAATATCTATCAGATGAGTTTTTGTGTCAAAGTCTTTTTCCTTTTTTGTAACATTAGATTCAACATTACATAAATCTTGCAATAACTGTTGCTTTGTAGGCTGGGCAGCCTTGAGTTCATAGCCATGACTCTGCTGTGAAGAGTTTACTGATGAGCTCATTGTTTCAGAAGGTTGACGAAGTTTTCCAGATCTGTCAAAAAACCCTTGTTCTATTGCTTCATTAACTGATAACTCGCCAAGCAAGCAATTCTTCCCTATTTCTTCTTTACAACCTTTTAATTGCTTCAGCAAATCTTGATTATTTACTTCTACCCTTATAAGGTCTTTATTTCGCATATCAGGGTATAATCTAACCTCTAATTCTCCTAAACTAGTAGGGAAAGTTAATACCATATCGCTACCATCTGCAAGATCAGTGTAATGCCTTATACCATCTTTCGTTATGATTTCTACTTCACTTTTACCGATTCTTATTATATCTCTTCCGTATTCTATTTCTCCTTGAGTTAGACCTAAATTCCTTGCTCCATCTGTAATTTTTGCAACATTTATTGTGCTGTCCTCTGAGTATTCTAAGTAAAAAGTAGAATTATCCATTTTTGCATTTTTTACTCTACCAGTAGCTGCACTTTTAACGATTTCCATAAACTCTAAAGTATTATTGACATATTCTTCATAAGCTTTTTTCATATTAGTTTTGTGATCTTTAAATTCTGACTCCAGCGTATCGATTACATCTATACTACTTAAGTTATGCAACACCGCTCCTTTTGATACCAATTTACATACTATACCACTAGCAACTTCTATATCATTTTCAACTTTAGAACTCTTTTTTAATGTACTAATTTTTTTCATTACATAATCTGTAAAATTATATGTATCTTGGTACATCATTTCACCTGGATGAATAAGAAAATTAAATCTTACTCCAGACTCTATGGCTTCGGTTACTACTTGTTCTAGCTGGTTCATGTCTTGAGCTGCACCTACTTCATCTAAAAACATTTTCAACTTCTGCTGCTGGTTTAATATTAAATTATCCCATAAAGTTCCAGATTCAGGCGAATGTTCTTTTCTATCTAATCTTTCATAGTCAATCGCTCCCGCTTTTAACAGCAGTCTTTCTACTTTTTCATAAGGAGCTTCACAATCACGAAAATGTCTTGAATAAAAAACGATTCTGAGATTTAGAAGAATTTCTGATTTTCCTTGACAATCACGAAGGTTCAAAATCCTTTTAAGATCTTGAGTACTCTTGTATTTACTCAAAAACCCTTTTAGTTCAGTAAAGTCTGTGAAAAAGTCTTCTGCATCAACAATACGACCAAGCTCTGTGCACAATCTTTTTTGATTGTCAGTTAAAAAGTGCCTTTCAACATGGTAGTTATGATTATCAGTTGCAACTTGTAGCGGAGTTTTTTCCTGTTTATCCTTTTTACTGGAGTCAGCTCCGTGCTCTAGGAGAACATTTACACTTTTCTCATCACCAATACCAGCAGCACAATGCAAAGGCGTTCTCTTCTCACTATCCTGCGCATTAGGATCAGCCCCTGCTTTTATGAGAGACCCTATATTATTATACGAAGCATAATGTAATGGTGTTTTTCCTCTATCGTCCTTTTTATTAGGATCAGCTCCAGCCTCTAAGAGTAAATTCACATATTTTTCTGCTAACTTACCATCCATACTTGATATTACATGCAATATTGTCAACCCAGATTCTCCTCTTGTAAGATTAAGGATGTATTTTAGATCGTCATTATTATTCTCTAGTAAAAAATCATGTAAAATATCTTCATCACCGAAATATAGAAGGTCTTTAAGAATACTTAACAATTTTTTATTCAACTTGTTTTGCTTTGGTGTTAAGCCAGATACGTCAGCAAACCATGTGCATATTAAATTATCAAATGTGTCTTTTCCAACAGTATCAATTAAGGAGTAACCATTACGAAACAGCAATGAATATTTAAGCAATTCATATTCATCATCCACTTGCTCCCCTGTTGTTGTTTCCTCTGCTTTTTTCGGAAGATGCTCTAAACTATTATTTTTGATCAATTCAGTTAAACGCTTGAGAGTTCTATAACTTTTATTTTCCAATAAAGGATTTGCCCCTTTTTTCATTAAAGCCTTAACTGTTTCTGCATGACCATTTTGAACAGCAAGGTATAATGGAGTCACCTTATCAGATTCACTCAACACGTTAACATTTGCCCCGTTTTCTATGAGTACATTTACTATCTCTGTATGACCCATTTGAGCAGCAAAGTGTAATGGAGCCCAACCGTTTTGATTTACTGCGTTAACATCTGCCCCTTTTTCTATAAGGGCCTTTATTACTTCTGTGTGGCCATTTTTAGCAGCAAAATGTAATGAAGTATATCCCATAATGTCCACTGCATTAACATTTACCCCTTTTTCTATGAGGGCCTTTACCTCCTCTGTATAGCCATTTCTAGCAGAAAAGCGTAACATAGTACACTCATCAACAATTGCCCCTTTTTCTACAAGGATATCTTCTATCTCTGTATGGCCATTCTGAGTAGCAAGGCGTAATGGAGTATAGTTATCTTCTCCCACTATATTAACAATTGCCCCTTTTTCTATAAGGGCCTTTACTATCTCTATGTGACCACCTACAGCAGCAAAGTGACCACCTACAGCAGCAAAGTGTAATGGAGTGGACCCGTTTTGATTCACTGCACTAACATCTGCTCCTTTTTCTATGAGGGCCTTTACTATCTTTGTATGACCCATTCGAGCGGCAAAGTGTAACGGAGTCCACTTATCTTCTCCCACCGCCTTAACATCTACCCCTTTTCCTATGAGAGTCCTTACTATCTCTGTATGGCCATTTTCAGCAGCATAATGTAATGGAGTACATCCGTATTGATTTGCTTTATCAACCTCAGCACCTTTTTTTATTAGAAGCTCTGTTACCTTTGCAAGGCCATTTGCAGCAGCTATATGCAACAACGTAAATTGACTATCTAGTAATGTATAATTTATGCCACATTGATTATCCTGCCACTCTTTATATGTGCCTGGATCTTCTTTTTCTAACTTCTCTTTTATTTTTTCAATTACATTGCTTTCATTTAAATCATTGTCAGCATTTATTGAAGTTAATATGCCTAACCACTGCTCATATTCCATGATTCACACCTCAAACTATTTATAACTAGAAAAACGGTCAATCCATAATGAAATAACTAAAGACATTACATATAACACATAAAAAACTAATGCAAGCATAATTTTTCTAACTTTAGTATTTTTTAGAAAATTTATATTTTTTTGCCTTCTATTTTCTTTAACTTGACACATGATTTCTCCTATAAATTCGTTAGCACTGATACACCTTCTTTTGAACTTGCTGCATGAATTTTTTCTGCTTATTTCTAAATGACTATACAATAAGGCTGAATTACATAAACAAAATTTTTGATTTACTTTTATTATAGAAATAGTTAATTTAAAAGATGGTTCGTAAAGAACTTGTAAAGGGATAATTCCATGCAAAGACCTGGTTTAGTAAAAACTTTAGAGGCATTATATAGGGTTAAAATGCAAGCTTGGAACTTACTAATCTCATCATTCTTGGTACTAAACAGTAGTGTTGTGCACGCTAATAAAGTAGTTATATCTTCATGTGATAAAATACCTTCAGGTTATAATGGTAAGATTTTTAGAATTAAGACTGATTATCCGACTGGAATTAGTGATAAAGAAAGACCATGGAAACACATATCATTCAAAGAGGAACCACAAAAATACGCTTATACAATTTTAAAATATATATATAACGGAAATATCAATTGCGACTTTGATTTGCGTTGCAATAAAGTTGCTAATTGGTATCATGCACCATGGATGCATTATGGGATAACTGGTAGAGAATTTGTTAATGGTTTAACAAGAGAAAGAACCTTTAAGTCTGGTGAATTACACAGCAATCAAAAATCTATGCTACAGAATTGGGCAATTTCTATTGTTAATGAGCGAGGAGCTTATACATATGGACGGGTATGGCAAGATATAAACAATCCTGATATTACTAAAGGTAAATTCTTAGATGGTACAGTAAGTGCAAAATTAGTATTTACAGAAGCAACACAGAACGATATTCCAACTCTTAAAAACAGTATCTCTTGGACTAGCTATATTAATCAATCTGAAAAAGGAACTCCAAAGGTATTTAAGCAACTGAGATTATTTCAAATTGATTTTTTAGTTAAAGATAAGAGATCAGAAGAAACAGGATGGGTTGCAGGTACGTTTATTTATGATTGTACCATAAATAATAAAAATCCATGGTTGAATATGAAGTTAATGGGTATTGCTTGGGGTAACGACACTAATTATTTTACGGCAGATTATATAATCGGAAAAAGGTTATTAGAATGTTGGATAAATCCCGATGTTGTGAAAAATTCTTTAGGGTATTTAGGTAGACTTAATGGTCCAATAGATAATAAAAAATCTTCGTGTTTGTCATGCCATAGCACAGCACAACATCCTGAGAAACCTTCATCAGTACCACCAGAGCATGCAAAGGAACAAGAAATAAAACACTGGTTTAGGAATCTAAAGGAAGAATCATTTGATGATGGAGCATTTAATTTTGATTATTCGAAGCAGTTAAGCCATGGTGTTAGAAACTACTATAGTGCTAAAAAAGAAAATGATCCTATTGGATGTAAAGCTTTTAATTATAAAGATATCGCTCAAGCTCTGATCGGCTAAATGAGTTTTATAGTCTTGAAAGCGTGTGAGGTAAAACTGTCATATGGAAAACACAACAGTTCTGTGGAAAAAATACTTTTGAAAGAAGTACCTAACTTTAGCATCACAACAAATTTCATTATTAACTCTTTATTCTTCAAAATCGTAAAAAAGTACGTATATTTGCGAGAACACGTTGCGTAAAAATAGGGTTGTGAAAATAAAAGCTTGAAATTTTTGCAACAAAGCTAGGCAAACTAATTCGTATGTAATTTTAGTGAAAGTTGGCTAATATAGCTAGTTTTGTGGTATAGTAGAATTATTATAAAGAAAAGTTCGAACGGTACACTTGGTAGACCAATCCATCCCAAAACAAACTCTTCTCACCGCCCTTGATTTTGAGCGCTGGAAATGGTTGTATCGTTTAAGTTTTTAGTGATATACAATATTAAATTAACATTAATTTATTTAAGAGAAAAAGAATTGAGGTGAATTTATAACAAAAACAGGCCTTAAAAGCGAATAAAAGATCATATATTGAGCCTGTTAAGAGCCTTTTACCGAAAATTACTTTAGGTTAGAAGATTTTTCTAAAATAGTGATTGACAAGTTTTTAAGATGGAGTAATATGCCTAAATTATAGATACAAGGATTAGGTATGGATTACGAAAATGTACAAAGGGTATTATTGATTTCTATCAAAGAAGATGATCCTCATAAAGGGTTTAAAGAGTTAGAGATTAAGAGGTATTGTATTGCATATCAGACATTATTGCGTGAATGGGATAGGACAATAATAACACCCTTTGTTAAGGAAATTTTAGAAAGCGAAATTTGTTGGAAAGCCGATGACACCTTAGATCATGTTAAGCTTGATAGGTATTCACTAGGGAAAAAATTGTTAGGCTTGAAAGCTGAAGATGGACAGAAATCTCTTCTTGATTCCTTTGATCGTTACAGAATTGCCTGCTGGTGTTGTTTTGAGGACGAGATAAGAGCCATTTTTGAAGAATTTAAATCAACATTAGGTAGCAAGCCAGTAGAGAGTTTAGTTCAAGGATGTAATAAAGGGGCTTTAATGATCTACTGGTCACATGCCATAAATAATCAGGAACATCAGTTAGAATTAAATAATGAACATCCGTACGTTTACGCTTTTAAATGTGCGATGATAGAAAAGCATGTTGAAGCCTTAGAATTCTTTTGGAATAAGTTACAGTCAATTGATTCTGTATCTCCAAAAAGGAAAGAAGATTTATTAATGGAAGTAGCGTATAATAAAGGACATTTTTCTGCTGATAATGTTGGTATGGTTGACTTTTGCCTACATTACCTTCATGAAGATAAGTATCACGAGTTATTGAAAAGGGATTTTAAGCAAAATAAGTATTATTATACGTTAAGTACGCTAACAGGAAGTTATTTCTTTGAAAGTGCCAAAAAGCTATTTGAGCATTTAAAGCCAGAATGTTTATTTCCTGAAAAATATTCTGTATTAATGTTTACAGGGTTGGATGCAATTGTCTCTGCACCAGACGATAATTTTGTTGAATCTGGTAGTGACATGCTCACCTCTATGTGGAATCGTCCTGGCTTTGAAGCTCATAGACAACACTATTTAAATAAGTTAAGTGAACGATTCTCATCAACCAGGGATTTGGTTGTCTCTCTCATTAAGGAGAATAAAGCTGTTAAAATATTATCTAAAATCGTTAACTCTCTTAACCAAGAACAAATGCACTCCATTATGGAAAAAGATAAGTCAGAATATGAGATATTTATCAAGGTTAGAAATAAGCAATTAGATGGTGGGGCAGGTGATAGTCGGTTGCCAAGTTCATCATTAGATGTGGAAACTGTACAGCAGAAGGTTAGTGATATTAGAAGCAAAGTGTAGTGTTTTTATTTTAGGAAATTCAGTTACTTAGATTTAAACAAAAGTAGGCGAGGAGTTTAAGTGAGAGTAAAAATTGTAAAAGGTTAAAATCAGGAGGTAGTTATGGTCAATAACAATCAACAACAAGAAAAACCACAAGATTTTGAATTGATAGGGCTGCTTTTTGGGAAAGTAGACTCTTCAACTTCCGATGCAGCAGATCTACTAGATAAGTCCTTCGAAACAAGGTTTCAGTCACTGGTTGATCAAATACAATCTTATTTGCACTCTATTGAAAAGCCTGGCTTTTTCCCTCATCGATTTTTAGGTTGGTTTTCCAGTGTATTAGATACTAAGCTTAATGATAAGCTAGGCATAAAGAAGTTGCACTTTCGTTTTGAGGGATCAAGAACTTTAAAGGTTGTAGCAGAAACAGAATCCAAAACGCATGTTTTTATTTTTACTGAAGATATAGAAGCTCAACATTCTAATTCTCCTCAGACACGTACTAAGAATTTTGAATTCACCACAGGTGAGTGGAAGGATGTAATGGATAGGGACTATACTGAATTGGATGCCCGCAAGCTTCAAATTGATGT
>CABEGB010000465.1:0-33732 GCA_901521435.1 Crematogaster levior | reverse complement strand
TAACATGTCCCTGCAATTGTATGTATATACATATATATATAACAAATTGATATCACTAACCTTTTTCTACATCCTTTCTTTAAAGAAAGTTTACGGCGACTGGGGTATGGTTTCGCATCACCCTGGTTTCCCCATTTCTCTTTATATACTAAAAAACACTAATACTTTTCCACTTTACACTCAAAACACACTACACTACACAACACTACACTACACTACACGAAATGGCAAAGATAATATTATTTTTATCAAATAAGCAGATTGCAACAGCTCCATCTATCACGATGTCTGTGAACTAATTTACTGCTCTGTATTATCTTTAGATCTCGCTTTTGCTTGCAAATAATTCTTCACAAATAATTCTTCAGTATTACACGCACATCTTTTTTATTAAGCCTCTAAAAAAAATTTTAAAGGTATATTTACATTCTTTCATGTTTTCTCTTTACGGGGCTGGTCTCATTTTATATGTGCAAGCTGTAAAACTTGTGTATTGGTCAAATATATTTACGACCTGCAGCTAGGAGTCGATAACAAAAAACTAATTTTTAAAATTTTTTCTTATTTTTAACCCTTAGCTGCCACACTGGGGTCAGGCTGACCCCAGCCGTATTCAAGTCCAATTTAAACTTCCGCTTTTTTCAAATATGGACTATGAGCGCCAATCTGTCACTAGTTGAAGAAAAAAAAATATTAAAATATTAAAAATATTATATTATATTATATTATATTTAAAATATTTTTCATAAAAATAACCATTCTATCATTTAAAATAAGTATTAACGAATATCAGAATATTTTTTTTTTGATAAAAATTAAATATTCGTTTTGTGATCAATTTTTTTAATGCTGGGGTACGGAGCGACCCCAGTGTGGCAGCTATGTTATTCGGCAGAAGTGTGGCAGCTAAGGGTTAAGATAAAATTACCAGCGCCGTATTTGTTACTTTGTGTACTTTAATCGTGGAGAAGCATTTGTCATTTTACTTAACTAATAAAAAGTTCTGCGTGAAATACGAAAGTATCATTTCGGTTGGTAAAGAAAATGCTTCCAGCATCCCCTTAATCTTCAATCTTTCGTATCATATTTTTTCTTACCATAGAAAATAAAATTTTTACATTTCGCATTTTATCGGACCGAAAATAATTGTAATGGATTAATGAGATTTTTGCGATTAAAATGACACCAAACACGGTATAGATCGGATAATTTTTAATTAGATAAGTAATTAACATCTTGATTATAATCTAATTAAAAATTACCCGATCTATACCGTGTTTGGTGTCATTTTAATCGTAAAAGTCTCATTAATCCATTAAAATTATTTTTGGACTGATAAACTGCGAAATGTAAAAGTTTTATTTTCTATGGTAAAATGAAATATGATACGAAAGATTGGAGATTAAGATAGGCTCCCGTCGAGACTTTGGAACTCTCTTTGATATTGGCCATTTCGCTTGCTTCTTACTCGTTCACTCACGCATTCTTCTAGCTAGCCGAGCGCCGACCGCACACGTACACAGCTTTTTCCTGTGGTGGAGGTAGCGCGCACACGAGGAAAAGTCATGTCCATGTGCGTTCAGCTAGCTAGAAGAGCACGGACATATACGTATATCTTCCGTCTCCGTCTCTCCCTCTCGCTATAGCTCACACGCTTGGCGATCGAGATCGAGAATTATACTTCTTGCAAGGAGACGGTCGAGCTTTCCACCTGGAATTTAGTTGAATATCATATATGTTTTTATACTCTTCCTACTAATATACTAATTACTTTTTTTCAACGTGTCTTTAAATAATTTATGCAATACATTAAAATTAAACCTATATTAATATCATTAAAAAAATTATATTTATATAATATTTTTTAAGGATTAATATAGGTTTAATTTAATATATTGCATAAATTATTTAAAGACATAAAAAAAAAAAAAAAAAAAAAAAAGGTTTCGAACTCGAGATCTCCAGCGTTCTAGCCGCTCGACTTACTAACACGACCACGCTTATTGCTTTAAAAGTAGGTTTATCGAATCGGTAGATTACGTACATGACTTAACTTTTATTTTTTTTAAAATAATGGTACGAGTTATTGTACCATGTATTATATTAGTAAGAGGGGTATCAATATGTTACATAACTGATACTCCTCCTACTAATATAATACATGGTACAATAACTTGTACCATTATTTTTCAAGAAATAAAAGTAAAGTCATGTACGTAATCTACCGATTCGATAAACCTACTTTTAAAGCAATAAGCGTGGTCGTGTTAGTAAGTCGAGCGGCTAGAACGCTGGAGATCTCGAGTTCGAAACCTTTTTTTTCTATTTTTTTTTTTTTTAATGTCTTTAAATAATTTATGCAATATATTAAATTAAACCTATATTAATCTTTAAAAAATATTATATAAATATAATTTTTTTAATGATATTAATATAGGTTTAATTTTAATGTATTGCATAAATTATTTAAAGACACGTTGAAAGAAAGTAAATATATTAGTAAGTTAGTTATTAGGAAGAGTATAAAAACATATATGACATTCAACTAAATTCCAAGTGAAAAGCTCGACCGTCTCCTTGCAAGAAGTATAATTCTCGATCTCGATCGCCAAGCGTGTCAGCTATAGCGAGAGGAAGAGAAGAAGACGGAAGATACGTCTGCGTTCTTCTAGCTAGCCAGCGCACACGTACACGGCTTTTCCTCGTGTGCGCGCTACATCACGCACACAAGGAAAAAGCCGTGTACGTGTGCGCTCGGCGCACGGCCAGCTAGAAGAAGACGCAGACGTATCTTCGCATTATAAATTTGTATACGTACATACATACATATATATGTATATATATACGTTAAAAAGTATCTATATATATATATATATATATATATATATATTGGTTTAAAAATAATTTCATTGCATTAATAAGATATTTGCGATTAAAATTACAAACTAATAAGCACAATCCAGTGAGAAGAGATCTATCGAGTCGACATCGAATTGACGTCGAATTGATGTAAATTGCATCGATCGATATCAATTTGATATCGATTTGATGGTCATTTCTCACTGGGGATATAAATTGGATAATTTTTAACTAGATTAACCATACATATTTAATTAAAAGTAATCCGATTTATGTCATGTTTGGTGTCATTTTAATCGTGAAAATGTCATTAATCCATTAAAATTATTTTCAAATCAATAAAATGCGAAATAAATGTTCTAGGTTTTATTTTATTCCATGTTTACTTCTCATAGATAAGCGAGCTCTTTAAAATCCTCGTCGCTGGAGCGCGAGGAAAGCGAGAGCGAGAACGAGTAAAGAGCGAGATGATCGACATCAAAGAGAGTTCCGAAGTCTCGTCGCGAGCCTATCTTAATCTCCAATCTTTTGTATCATATTTTTTCTTACTATAGAAAATAAAATTTTTACATTTCGCATTTTATCGGATCGAAAATAATTGTAATGGATTAATGAGATTTTTGCGATTAAAATGACACCAAACACGGTATAGATCGGATAATTTTTAATTAGATAAGTAATTAACATCTTGATTATAATCTAATTAAAAATTACCCGATCTATACCGTGTTTGGTGTCATTTTAATCGTAAAAGTCTCATTAATCCATTAAAATTATTTTTGGACTGATAAACTGCGAAATATAAAAATTTTATTTTCTAGAGTAAAAGGAAATATGGTACGAAAGATTGAAGAT
The DNA here is from genome assembly GCA_901521435.1 of Crematogaster levior. Taxonomy (NCBI): domain Eukaryota; kingdom Metazoa; phylum Arthropoda; class Insecta; order Hymenoptera; family Formicidae; genus Crematogaster; species Crematogaster levior. Next base: position 30,018 of record CABEGB010000465.1, on the reverse strand, counting down.
TAAGATAGGCTCGCGTCGAGACTTCGGAACTCTCTTTGATGTCGGCCTCGCTTGCTGCTTGTTTGTTTTCTCTCTGGCTTTCGGTGACTCTCCAGCAAAATGTATAAACATCGAATAAAGTAAAAACTAAAGCTTTTACTTCGTATTTTGTCGATTTGAAAATAATTTTAATGGGTTAATGAGATTTTTGTGATTAAAATGACACCAAACACGACATAAATTGGATTATTTTTAATTAATACCTAATCAAAACTTTGATTATATTAACCTTGTAAAAAATTATCCAATTTATGTCATGTTTGATATCATTTTAATCGTAAAACTCTCATTAATCTAATACAATTATTTTCAAATTTATAAAATAAGAAATATTAGTTTAATTTCGAGAATAATAACATATACGTGGAAGACTTTATATACATTAGATAAAAAAAAGCGAGAGAGCTTCTTTGGAACACTTCAATTTACATACACAAATTGAAATATAAACTTTAAAAATAGGAAAATATGTATATAATCATGTGTGCAAGATAAATTATATAAAATATATATATATATATATATATATATATAATATGTATTATGTATATGTACAGAAGGGGACACAAGACACAAATGTCTTTACAAGTTCACACATGAAAGCATGCACATATCAATACGTTTATATTATTTTGTATATATATATGTAGTTATATATATATACAGGGTGTCCCATTTTAAATAACGGATAGGAATATCTCGGATGGTAAGCATTTTGGAGGAAATTTGTTGATACAAAAGTTGTATGGTTTCAAGGGGGACATAAGATGGTGTCATTAATGTGACCTTGAATAGTTGCTTGAAGGTCACGTGAAGGTCACCTTAAATTTTTTAAATGGAACTACCTACTTTTTATTATATATTCTTGTAGCTTATCTCGAGACCTTTCCAAAACACTATAAATAAATGTTTTTTCGTTAAGTATTTTTCGAGTTATAAGGGTTGAAATAATTTCTTAATTTTACATGAACTATAAAATATCTCGTAAAATATTCACTTTTCGATGACCTTACCTCAATACTTTTATGCACAGAATAATGAGAGGAATCAATTAGTGTAAAGAAAACACATAGTTGTTTTTAACAAAATGTATGTAATTGTTAGTTACAAATTGCATATTTAAAAAGCAACTATGTGTTTCTTTACACTAATTGATTCCTCTCATTATTCTGTGCATAAAAGTATTGAGGTAAGGTTATCGAAAAGTGAATATTTTACGAGATATTTTATAGTTCATGTAAAATTAAGAAATTATTTCAACCTTCATAACTCGAAAAATACTTAACGAAAAAACATTTATTTATAGTGTTTTGGAAAGGTCTCGAGATAAGCTACAAGAATATATAATAAAAAGTAGGCAGTTCCATTTAAAAAATTTAAGGTGACCTTCACGTGACCTTCAAGCAACTATTCAAGGTCACATTAATGACACCATCTTATGTCCCCCTTGAAACCATACAACTTTTGTATCAACAAATTTCCTCCAAAATGCTTACCATCCGAGATATTCCTATCCGTTATTTAAAATGGGACACCCTGTATATATATATATATATATGCACATTCACATGGAATACGTATATGTATTTCAATATGTGCATAAATTCTTGTGGAAGGCATTTATGTCCTTATTGTCTGTACATTATATAAAATTAATTTTAATATTCAATAGTAAAATTATATGAATGAGAAACAGAATTTAATAAAGAAAGCTTTTATACAGAAGAGAGATAGAGAGAGAGAGAGAGAGAGAAGTGAGAGAGGAGGGAGGGAGAGGAAAGGATATATATGTATTTATAAATATTATTAAAGATAAAAAGATTTATTTATACTATTATTAATTTATATTTACACTAAATCAAAACTTTCGTTTTTTTATTGCAAAAATTGTGATATTGACAATATTAAATATATATTAAATTTTGCAGACATATATTTTATATGTTTTGTGATATAGATAAAAATAACAATTATTTCAGAATAATAATAAATAAGCAAAATATGTATATTTAATGAAAAATTTCTTTACTTTATATGTATAAATACTAATATACATATTATCTCTGGTTACAGGTTTATATTATCGACACTTCGTGCACATAGCACGGAACAGAACCATCATCTGTGGACATAGCGTGTTACCCATCGAAAAATTTCGTAGACATTGCTATGTAGTTCAATGTGCACGCTTTATGGACATAGAGGCGTCTCGAATTGTGGTCGCACCTAAATTATCGACACTTCGTGCACATAGCACGGAACAGAACCATTATCCGTAGACATAGCACGGAACAGAACCATCATCTGTGGACATAGCGTGTTACCCATCGAGAAATTTCGTAGACATTGGCTATGTAGTTCAATGTGCACGTTTTATGGACATAGAGGCGTCTCGAATTGTGGTCGCACCTAAATCGCGGGCATGACCACTCTCATCCTTCTCTCTGATAGGAGTATTACATATATGGCTGAGGCCCTTAATCATGTAACTTTGTCATGACAGATCATTCCAAATCGATGTGATTTTCAGAAATTACGTACCACCAGAAAAGGCCATGATAATTAAAAATGTTAAGAAATAAAATTTTAATAATAGTTAATAATGCATGTTTTTAAATAGCTAAAATGTTTTAAATTGAAATATAATATATAATGAATAGAACAGCATTAAAAATAAATTTTATTAAAAAAAATTATGTTTTAAGTCTATTTGGTATTTGTAATAAATTTTAAAAAGTAAGTTTACAGCAAGCAATTTTCTAGTGGCACGAAATTTCTAAAAATCACATGATTTTCTGATGGTGTGATTTTTAAAAATCACAATTGTGTAGCATGTACTATTTAAGAAATTATGTGACAAAATCACATAAGTTTTTTCAGTAGGGAAGATCTATCTTTACACTATTGTGTCTTTCAGTATTGGAACACGCAATAGAAGTAAAAAATTATTTACTTTAATTCTAATTCATTTACTAATTTATTTACTTACTTGGAGATTAACTAATATTCAAATAAAGTATAAGTAAAGTGTTACAGTATGTAACCATATATATATAAGCATTTAAAATATACTAAAATATTATATTACGCACATATTGTGAGAGGTGAAAATAAAGTGTGAGGAAATATGCAGATGCAACCAGAATATTGGCAATTAGAAGAAAAAATTTATTTGCTAATCATTTGTATTTCAGTATCATGAATAAGAAGTTACAAGAGGTTTCGAGAAGCCCAAAGGAGTTCAATGTTATAATTACAAAGAACTATGGTCGACATCGTGTGAGTCATTAAGATAAATCATACAAAAATTGCGATACTGAGAGTTTATTGAATGTTTCTTCGTGATCTTTTGTCAATCTTAAAAAAAAAAGTAAATTAAAATGCTGAAATGAAACATAGCTCTCTACTCTCATGCTTGTACTTATGCGCATCTTCTTTCTCTACTTGAATTATAGACAATTCATAATTAAAATATCACAATTTCATTTCCGTTTACTCGTTTAATGTGAACACTTTGGCACTTCCGTTCTTCATTACTTTCTGACTTGGATACAACCTTACAGGTGCAGCCGAATTTTATTTCTTCTTTTTTTTTTTACATATATCTACATGATGTAGAAAAGCATAAGCTGCTTTTTTGATTCCTACCCACATTCTGATAAATGTAAAGATAATTTTTTTCTACTAAAAATTTAATAAAAAGCCGATTGCTTGTCCATCAGTCTCTCCAATTTTCGATTAAAATCGATCCTTTTAAATGAAGCTTTGATAAAATTTTACGTAAAGAAAGAAGTTTAATGAAGAAAGAAGTTTTGTTATCTTTGCACTTGTCTTACTAGAAAATTTACTATTAATGAAATAGTACAATTTGAAGTAACGTAAATAAGAAAACGGTTTGACAAAAATACCGTTGCTGTGTTACATAAATGTGTACACATCTACAAATTTAAAAATTAAAATCATGAATTATAAAATTATAATGGGACAAACGTTTAGATATACCGCGCAATTAAAAGTGGTTGGCAATAATAGTAATATTTCAATTATCCCCAGGAGCACTATCGGATCAACTTGTATTCATAAAAGTTACCTACGGCTGCTGTGGCTTTAATATTTGGTGTGCCATAGGCAATTTATATATATCAACAAATATATTACTAAATAATAATTTATATACCGAAAAAAACTTTGCGTTATCCTTTTTCAGACATTTCATGAAAGAAGGATTTTCATGAATTATATTTTTACGACTATCCTAATATCATATACATATACAGATATGAGTTTATCTATAAGTTACTCTACTTTTTACAATAAAGATCTATCATAAAATCTGTATAATTCTTCAATTTTTGCATAAAACGGAATATTTCCTGTTCGGCAGATGAAGTAAATTCGGAAAGATTTGAGACTGTTATTATACATAATGTAACATGACAATAATGATAATGATGGCAATGACAATGTCAATACGGTTGACAATATTTGATGCAAAGGTTCGCAATACTTTACTATATTTCTCTTGTCTGTTTAGAGCATTTCACGCTTATGAGAATTCGCTCGCAGTAAAACCTCACGCACCTTTGCTAATGATAATGACGACGACAATGATTATGACGACAGTAATGATTATGATGATAGTTACGATGAACACTATAGAGGATGTCCCAAAAACTAGCAGTTTCTTTTAAATATTATATGGAAGGAGAAGAGAAATTAAGAATTTTAGAAAGCTGTCACCATGTCAAACAAATAAAATTTGCAAAATTGTAACACAAAACTTTGCATCGGGTTAAATGTTACACAAGAAATCTGACTATCTTCATCCTGACATCAACATGACACAGAAATTATCGATGCACTTAACATTTAACCAACAGTCTTATCAGAAAGGAGAAGCGCGATAATTCTGGGACACTCTGTATAGGTATTTTTTTTTAATAGTTATATAACATATACATACTATACATGTTTGTGTGGGTGTATTTGTATGTGCGTGTATAATTTTATTTGCGCACTTGAACATTTTCCTTTTTTTCATTTTTAATACTTAATTTTCGTCCGAAGATCCACTAGAACTTTCTGGCATGGTATTGAACCAATTTTCACGAGTCCCGGTAATCCTGGATACAAAGACATTTTAAAAATTCATCTAACGATATCTTTGGTTAATATCTCGTTAATATTTCGTAATAAACTCTAGAAATATTCATCAATACATACATTTTATGCTTGATAAAAATGTAAATGCAAAAGAAAGCTTTTCTCTAAAAATATTATATTGATTATATTGATAGAATCCTTACCTTGTACGTTGGCGTGTACTCGTCGGCAGTGTAAGTGAAGTTCTATAATACTGTGGTGTAGCACTTGATGCTGCTTCATCCGGCCTTCTATGCAATGTCATGGTTTCGTGAAGAGATGTAACGAGCTCGTCCTCGTTATCTAAGTAATAGCGAGAACCCGTCGCGCTTTTGCAGTTCTCACACTCACTTCGATAATCATCTGCGTCATCGTGTAGAGTGGGTAACGCTTGCATACTGCAAGTACACGTCACCGATTCGAAGCTGCCGCTCGCATTGATCTCGTTAGCTATGCTCAGCGAAGGCTGCAATAGACAAAAGAAGGTCATAATACAAGTTTGAAAAATTCTTTTTTTGAGCTGGAAAAGTTTCGTATAATTTTTGCGTGCTGAATCCGAATCTGCAAGCAAAAATGTTCTATCAAATGTACGACAAAAATGGAGTTAAAGTCTCCCAAAAATTGTATTTTTGAAAATTTATAGCTGACAAATTTGATGTGCAAAACACTTTTAAAGTGGCTCAAATTAAAGTTAAAACATCCTAATTGAATACAAGAATGTTAAATCTTTAATCGTCCTATCTCAGGTGTGCTCTATTTTTAAAAATTGGTGTCTGCTCGCAAGATAAAATATGATGATTGTCTAATTCTGATCCTTTACAAAATTATTGCAAAAGATCAATTTTAAAAACAATTATTTATTTTGTGTAAACAACGAGAACGAGAGGGGGAAGGGGAGGGAGGGAGGGAGGGAAAAAAATCTCTATTGGAAAATATATTATAAAAAAATAAGTGTTGTACACACATGCACACACACACACAATACACGCACAAATAAAATAACTTTTTCAAAATATGATATACCTTTTGCAATAGTTTTGCAAAGGACCAGAATAAGATAATATAAGACATATCGTACTTTATTCTACAAGTAGACATCAACTTTTAAAAAAGCACCAAAGAATGAATGCAGTTAAAGATTTGACATTCTTATATTCAACTTTTTATGTTCAAACTTTAATTTAATATACTTTAAAAGTTTTTTGCACATTGGATTCGTCAGCTATAAGTTTTCAAAAATAGTGAAGAATATATTTTTTAAAAGCATCAAAATTTTTTCCCCATTTTTCTTGTAAATCTGATAAGACATTTTTGCTTGTAGATGCGGATTCAGTACACAAAAACTATAGGATACTTTTCTTTTCCAGATCACAAAATCATGTAGACCTATACAATAGTAATGTAAATGTCTCAATATGATTTGTATTACAATAAATTGTATGTTTATATACCGTGTACTCGCGAGTTCGCTCAGAAATATTTGCCGTGTCCGCAGTATACGTTTCCGATGGCACCAGACCGGACGCTGATGCCACAGGAGCGTCCGTGTAAAATGCGTCCGAGTCTTTGGTATTTTTGTAGCTGGCCGAAGTTGCGACTGCAACTGCAGACAACTGTATAGGACGTGACAGACTCTGGGGCGTTGCAATGCCGTTCGGTGACAAGCGGAGATAGTCCCTCGCCGAGCAATCTGCCAGGACATCCTTCGCTCTGCTGGCGACGCAAGTCAACGTTCGTGAAATTGTGTGATGGGAGGTCACGTCTGAATTCGATAGAGTTGCTGATATCGTAAATGCGCCGCCATTACTATCGTTCTGACGTGGAAACATGTGCTGGCGGTAGCTCTTAGGTATGGTAGAATGCGATATCGGTAGTAACGGTTGCGTACTGGTCATTGCGGAGTGTTGAGTGTCATTAAAACTCGTCATAGCGACCGACGAGATCGGTAGATTCTCATATGTGTTTGTCCCCATTGTAAAACTTGCAGTGGAAGTGCTTGTATTCAGACCAACAGTGGATGATGCACTGCTCTGGCTTATTGGTCGATAACTTTCAGCGTATGCGCTGGGACTAGACAACGGTCTACTTGACGAAGGCATCAAGGGCGTATGTGTGTTACTATCATTGGACGATGTCTGCGTGTTCGCGACATTCAAATCGTTTTGTGTGTCGGCGACACCAGTCATACTTGCACGATTATTACTATTCGACATGTAATTATTTGAGAAGTTCATCGATAGCAACGTGTGCGGATTCATTGATAGCAATGCCTGTTCCGCCCTTGCAGCCGCGATCGCTTCTTCGTAGGGCGGAGGTGCTTCGCCACGAGGAAAGTAATTGCTACCAGGTGGTTTCCACAAGGAATAACCTGTTCCGCAAGGTATGTCGTCCATAGGAACCCCATGGGATAACCCACCTCTCTCTAGATACCCCATATTACCTAAGCTTCTTTGATCCTCTCCAAGTTGTCTATTTTCTCGACCTGCCACACAAACTAAGTGCACAACATACAGTATTGGTTAGAAATCGGGAGTAGATGCAAAAAGTCGAGATCAATTGACTTAAGATTGAAATAAATAGCTATGATATTGTTTCTTTGACAAAAACGGTTTATTGAAGCATAAAAAATACATTTTTATATATTAATATCAATTTTTAAAAATGTCATATAACTTTTTCTTTCTGTAGTTTACTTTCACTATCTGAGATGATGTGTAGCTTTATGCTAGCGCAAGTGATTAGAAAGTAAAGCGTTCGAGCCCAGGCTCTCTCATTCCTCTTTTTTCAGGGATTGCTGTGGTTCAGAGCATAAGAAGATTATGATTCCGCTAAGAGATTAAAAGAATAGGATTCTGAAAGTAGGAAAAGTTTGAGAGGAGACCTTATGTTTCCCTCCAAAGATGTTGGCATAGGTGGCCCCTGGACAAATACCTTCCAAGTGTACACAGGGGCTACCAGATATTACTCGAATAGGATGTCGCAGTGGTTTCAGCTGATAGGAGTCCAGCATAACCTCCCCCCCCCCCCCAGAAAATATCTATGAGGATTTCCCTGCGTTAAACAAAAAAGTTTACTTTCACCCCGAGTTAAAACCCATTTTCTATGAGAAGAACTCTCTTGGAAGTGATGTATTTCCACAACTGTACAAATTTTTGGAATTCTATTAAGAAATTTACAAAGAATATTTCACCTGATATATTCTTCCAAACCATACGTGTCTCAAAAATTGTTTTTAATTTTAAGGCTTGACTTCTCTCATACATCGATAAAGTCTATCTCATAATAACTAAATAGAGAGGAATCAAATTCGGTAACTGACAAGAAGGCCAAATATAACAAAGATTTTCGAGTTTCCTCATCTTCCCATATCCTCAATAACTTAGAAGAATGTTTAAAGCAACATCATAAACATTTGTCTTGTTAACATTAATCTTGACTTTTTGCATTTACTTCATGCATCCAAATTTTTAGCTGGTACATATATCTTTATATTGTCATATTCGTGAAAGAGAGCATATATTTTCTATGGATAGTAATATCATGTAGTGATACATGCATCAATGTTCCTCGAAGAAAATGCTGAAATCTCTCTTTACAGACTTGAGACATTCTGCATGATAGAAGCATTGCATTACCTTGTATCTTACGTTGGCGCAGACGGTGTATCAAAAAAAATAACAGACTCAATGAAAATATTGCTGTCACAAAACTGGCAACCGATCGTAGACCTATATCATAATTTGCGTTTCCATCTATCACATTAGTCCCTGCTTCGTCAGCCTTGTCATTCGATAATGTATCATCCAGGCAAATAAACTCGCAACAGGTATTACCTCGCCGGAAAGATTTACAATTCTCCTATTATACAAAAAGTAAATTAGTGTAAATCTTCAAGTTGTCCCCGATATTATCAAGTAATTCCAGTGATTACACAAAATCACGAGAAAGACTAAAAATTTCTGTTCTGTAGGAAAAACCATCTGTTTTCTATGTTTTTTGACGTGCTGAAACTGCTGAATCTGAAGCCCAAATCTTCATATCACCTCACAATTTTGAGTAAAACTGATCCAAAATCCTAAAATTTTGAAGCATTTATCAAATTGATATCAAATTATCACTATTTACTTACTTTGAAAATAATTAATTTCAGATTCAGCTTCAATCCATCAAAAAAATATAGAAAACAGATAGTTTTTCCTACAAAAGAGAATTCTTTTTGGAATAGTTCTGTGTTATTCAACTCTAAATACTGGTCACAGGCTTATAAAAGTAATAGAATGTACTCGATTATTAAATTGTTGATACTACATACCTCGAGAAATTTGCAAATAAATGCTTTGCACCACTTCGGATTGCCATTATCACAAATGCAGAAGGTACATGGTTCAGGTCCGGGAATATAATGATAGCCGCTCTCGTAAGAATGCCCATGTTGGTCCTTGCAAGCAACTCCGCCTTCTGCTTGTACTGTAAATATTAACGTTTACTTTTGTTATCGAGAAAGAAAAAATAAAACATAAGAGCAAAAGCATATAAATTCTTTATATAACAAACAATTATTGACTTATTAGCTATTTTGTATATCACTCATATTTTTCCTACTTCTGCTATCAAGAATATCCTTTTTTTTCCTGGAAGATTTCACTAACTATATAAATCAAATTAAGAGAAATATCAGATATAATAATCTTCTTCGTTATTGGCCAAAACCTCTTCTATCTTGCAGTAGAGGATTTACATAGAGCATTCTATATGTTTACTTTTCATTGTTTTAAATTCAGATGTACAGATGATTGACCTACAAGAGTCTTAGCATAATCCCTCCTCTATTCTACAGAACAACGACTCTATAGGGCGGAAATATTTATGGCAAGACTCTCGGTAGATTTCCTTCCGAGAAGTAGATCGAATAAAAATCATAAATTTTGTGTCTCCTTGTCATCACATTCAATTCAGAATCTACGTGGTTCAATTTTAATTTAATTCGACTTAATTCACAGAATAAATGCTGCTCTAGTACTGAGAAAACATATGTAAGACTGTTCTACATCTACATTGTTATACTCTACATATTCATTCTACATATTATACATCGTAATATTTATCATAAGCTCCTTATGATGACTAACTCACGCTCGTCTTAATAGTTATCGTAAGGCTGATATTAAGCTAATTGTAAGTTTATATTGGTCGTCTCATCGACATAACGTCATAGCATCGTAGAATCGTTATCATAACTGCAATTGCCGACTGTCTATGATTAGGTCCATAAATCCGCCATTATTCAGTCAAATCCAAAAAAGGTACAAAAAAGCGCCAAGTATACGCATCGCGAAAGAACGTTCAAAAAAGAATTCTTGTAAAAGATTACTCAAATCTTCTCTAAAAAAAGTAATGAGATCAAAAAATTATGCCAAACATTTTAATACAAATAAATATTTTATACTAGACAGTTGGCGCTCCTAAACAGAATTGACGTTGCTAAACCGAATAAATATGTGACTACTTTAATCTCTCCCTCCCTCCCCCTTTTCTCCCTCTTCCTCTCTCTGTTCTGTTTAGCAGTGCCAATATTTTAGTATAAAATATTTATTTGTATTGAATTATTGCGTATGTACACATTTCTTCACCCCTCACCGCGGCCCCCCTTGCCTATACTTGATGACTAAGAAAACGAAGAAAACTTAATCGTAAATCGTCATATATCAAATTTTGCATTGCAATATTTCCGCTCGTAAGGCACATAGGAGAAAAATAAAAATTTTTTTATGCAAATCAATCCCAAGCTATCCATTGAATCTACTTAGAAGTTGATCGAATCAGCCATTATTGAGATCTGATAATCGAAGAGTCTCTCAAAACTTGGTCTCGCAAATAAGATGCTCTGTCTCGCACTTTGTATCGCGCTGTACGCGTTGCGTATACTTGACGCGAGACACTACTGTGCCTCTTGACCTCTATAATTTTGCGACACTACGATCGCTATAACAGTCGATCGCCACACATCGAGGAAGAGTCAAAATGTTTTAAAAACAGCGGATTCGTGGACTTGTTGACAGTCGGTAATTGCAAGCAATTACGATACAACGATATGATACGATACGACCAAGATACAGACTTAACTTTAGAGTTAATCCAACTCGAACTCTCATGACTACGACGCTTTTTTAGCGATAACTAATATACAAGGTGTTTGGAAATTCAACCGATAAATTTTCAGAGATTGTCGAGAGTACCATAAGAATCATTTTTTGCAAATAAATTATTTAATATGTGTATAGAAGTAAAATTGTAAATATATGTTTTCTTAAACTATTAATTATTGTTATTACACTATTGGGCTCAAAAAAGGCGAAAAAAAGGTGAAAATCTACATTTGTTAATTTGATATTAAGGAGCCATATATTAATGTTTATTTATTTTGCAAATAAACCTAGGGTCAGAAAAGTGTCATTACATCGTTAAAGCATAAGGGATGTTCGAAAAAAGTCGGAACCTCGAAATATCTCAAAAAATATAAGTTTTACAAAAAATTGTTTCAAACAAAAGTTATAGGATGTAAAAAAATCCATTTACTGGCTTTACGAGATTAATTTTATACTTAACCAGTATAACATTTGTAAAACAATTTTTATATGACTAACATGAAAGACATTTTTCTCAGTTCCTTCCCAATGTATTCCCATGATTAAACAATAGATATTGTTTCTCACACAAAGTAATAGAAGAATATTTCTTTATGCATCAGCAATGTTACCATATTGTTGTTTTCTGTTGTTTTCTGAATATTAATAAAGAATTTATTTTGTGACACAAGTTTCCAAGTACCCTGTCCATAATTTCACTATTTTTCTAAAAAAGTTAGAAAGGCAATATTGTCTTCTATTACATACAATTTTACTCTCTTCGCTCATGATGAAATTATGTAAATTACGCAAATTATAATCATAAAGTCTACATTCTTAGGATTAGTATAAATTATAGCAAAATAAAATCTACCTGCAGCTAAAATCCTAAAGGCATTTTCAATGGTTCTTCTAGCTCGAAGAAGTATCTATAGTTAAATATGCGCCCTTTGTCTCGTAATTGTATTTTACTATTCATAAGGCAGTTTCATAGAGACGACAATGGAAATATCTCACTGCCAATCAAAGAAAAATTTATTTTTATTTTTGTACCAAGAAGTTTCTTAGGAGGAAGCAAATTAAGATTCTGATTCTTTAAAGTTAATCCTAACTCACAGTTTATCTAAATTCCCCTGTTACTAATACACCTATACACAACACAACTGCACACTTGCAAATTATATTAATACATTAAAGAAAACACTCTCTTGATATGTGGTTATATACCATATTATATATAGTTTACCATATTATATATAGTTGACCATACTTTATTGATCAATATCTATCTATATGAAACAATATCATACACATCATGTATTACCAAGAGAACTATGTTCAAAAATTGCTTATAACTGAAGTAGACTCTGAATTGGCAGGAGATTTAATACCTATATGTTTCTCATCAATAACTTTCTCATCAAACAACTCAAAAAATCTGAAAGAAATCTTCAGCAATTTTGGTCCATTCAGTAGGTAGAGATAAATATTTAGGTTGCAATACCTTTACAAGAGTATGACACATATCACTTGTAATCTTGTAAACTATAGATCTTCCAATGCTTAAATAATTTGCAATCACAAATAATTGATAATGTAATTGTTAAAGAACAACATAAAATTCAGAGATAAAAAAAAGTAAATTCAAGTAAATTCATTTATTAAGCATACTTATAATGGAATTTATGTTAGTTTCAACTCTAGAAACATTTGTCTGTCTCAGCAGACTCTTTCCAGCAACATGTAGGGCATATCAAAGTCAACACATAATTAAAACTGTGAAAACATTCACGTGTAAACATAAAATTTTTCATAACCAGTATTTTTCAATTTACGACAGTCAATTCACGATCGCTTATGATTAAGACTTATGATAAATGTAGAATAACCTTTACTGCCGACGTATATACACATACTTCGCGAGTTACATGTACAGTTTGCGTACGCGCGCATGGACATTTTGAGCGTGCACACACGATATTATATAAAACTGTCCCATTTTTCCTGACAGCTCTCAAGCATCTAACTTTCAAGCGCGAAACATGTTGAGCACAATAGACGACAGTGGTAACAGTGACAGCGACGGCTCTCTTTGATAATCGATCACGTTATAAAAATAAAAGGCGCGACGAGATGCAGGAGCTGGGGACGCGCGCGTGTCGTGCTGTATCCATAATAATGAACTCACCCTTGAATCGAGTGAGGGTAAATGTCAGGACCGCGTAACCAAATAGGTTACCGTTGCTGTTACTACGTTTCATTCTGCATCTGTTATCTCGTCATGGCGTCCAGCGTGTCTCCGAGAACGACCTTCGAGATCCTTCCTTACTCCCCTCGTCAGTAACAGCGATGCAAATCCCGAGCGGCGTCACACGGCGTACTATTGTAGGCGTCGTATCGTCGCACGTCGGCGATACCGTCACATCTCTTCTCCGTGAGAATCTCACACACAACCGTGGAAAAACGGGGAATGCACAGGGATTCACGTACAGGGAGATTCGCACGCGCGCTTGCCTCGCTGCCTAGCAACTATCATGTTTCATGCGGCGTTAACGTATTGTATGTACATACACATGCGGTGTCGATCTGTTACAATTTCGGCTGCTTTCCTTTTAGAAGACACAAATCGACACAGTTTAACACACTCCGACTCTCCTCCCAAGCAGAGTCGAAAAGAGCCAATTGAGTTTGAAGAAAATTGTAAATGGAAAGCGACGTGTGTCGATTTGTGTCAAAAGTGTCGACTGTGTTCCCTAAAAGGAAAGCAGCCTTCGTTTTCTTTCGGTTCCCCGTTCGAATCCGTCCCTAATGACAAGCGACATACACAACAACCCCAAGCGGCACCGACTCCCGGAATGATCGATTAATGAACAGACGAACCGTCGCTGCGAGCGAAATGCGACGATAGCGTCACCTCCATGAGAAGACTAAAGCCCATCGCACACGAAATGCATAAGCCGTCGTCTACAATGAGATTTTAAGCCTCAAGCTGTAAGAAATTGACCAATCACAGTTCAATTTGAGAAGAATAAGCGAATATGATTGGTTAATTTCTTATGGCTTAAGGCTTAAAATTTCATTGTAGACGCCGGCTTACAGAGCATACGCATAACATAAGACCGCTGGACCAATAAACACCTAGAAAAAAGTCGCCATATTGATTTACATAAGATGCGCATTGGTCCAGCGGTCTTAAGCCTCGTCTACAATAGTCGCTGTTACGTCCCGCGGTTCGATATAAAATGAGATTGGACAAAATAAGATGAATTTTATGTTAAAAGTAATCGTGAGTAATGAGTCTCAAGTTAAAGCCAATTGAATTGATCCGCGGTTCGTAATATTTTCCTTCACAGGTACTACCTCAGTGTACCTGCGGAGGTGCTCTCCTTTATTGATTTTCGATCAACCTGCTTACACAGGCTTTATCGGGGATTGGCGAGAGCTGTCGTCACAGAGAGGTCAAGTGAGAAGGAATAAAGTTAGTTGAAACAAATTAATTAATTACTCTAACCTGTGAAATATGCTTATCGTCGCTTGGCTCTTTTGACCGATTCTTCCAAAGCCGGCGAGGAACTCTGGTGTTTGTTGAAAAGGGACGGACAAAGGTGGGGAAAATGGGCGCGTATATACAAATTTCGAACGTACCTCTCGTCTGGATTTAAGCGTTCGGGATCGATGTACAAAGGGATGTGTAGGATATTTGGAGAAGGAGTGGAGCTCGAGGGACCGGGTTGAGTTTCTTCCGAAGAAGAGGAAGGACGACCTCGAAACCCATTCCTTGAACTTATTAGATTTCACAGTTCCTATATACTACAGATACGTCGATGATATTTTTATGGTCGTTCCAAAAACTAAAATTCACACCGTTGTTAATGTGTTCAATGACTACCACCCGAGAATAAAATTCACCCACGAAATTGAAAAAAATTCCTCCATTTCCTTCCTAGACACCATAGTCATCCGACAAAACAACCTCCTCATCACAAATTGGTATCGAAAACCCACTTTCTCAGGACGATACATTAATTATTTCTCAAACCATCCTTTCAAATACAAAAAAAACTCCATAATTAATTTAGTAGACAGGGCCATCCTACTCTCCGACACTCAATTCCATAATAATAATATTAACATAGTCAAAAAGATCCTTCACAACAATTGCTTCCCCACACACATCATAAATAAATTTGTTAAAAAACGGTTACACTCACTCCGCAATCAACTCGACAATGATTCCGCTCTCAATCACAATACCTTTGATTGTAGAAACTGCATCCTCATCCCATATACCAAAAACTTGGGTGAGAACATTGAACGCACAATACGAAACACCAATTTAAACGTCATATTCACTGTTTCCAACAAATTAAATTCGATTATAAAAAATGGTAAGGACACACTCGATGCTGCCAAACAGACTGAATTAGTCTATAAGTTGGATTGCTCTAATTGCAATGCATGCTATATCGGTCAAACCAAAAGACATCTAGGTACTCGAATAAAAGAACATAGTTATGATATTAAAAAACACCCTTCCAATCATTCAGTAGTCAGTAGTCATCGGGTGTCTCATTCCCATGAATTCGACTGGAAAAATCCTGAAATTCTTTATAAGGAAAATCACACAAAAAAGCGTGAAATTGCCGAAATGGTTTTCATAAAGAAATGCGGTTCTGCGATAAATCTACAGAGAGACACAGAAAATTTGTCAGCGTTATATGACCGTCTCATTGACATTGTATAATTCTCTACGACTATGCGAAATTTCACGTCACTTATTATTCAGCATTGTTGCGTTACAGCTGATAGCACGCCTCGCCCCCCCCCCCGTACCGCTTTTGTTTATTTTTATGTTATGACTCCTTTAACAATTTTCATACCTAATTATTTAGTCTGTTTTTAACGGCCATGAACAGTTGACGCGTATTGAATTGCTAGACATTTTTAACATCTTACTCTCTAATTTTATATTATAATGTAATTCCCGTGTCACACGCTAGAATTGTAAGTAATAATCTTGATAATCTATATATATTAGTAACACATCTTTATTGTATTGTTTCCTTCTTTTATTATATTGACAGATACACTTGAAAAGGACCAAATCTTATGGTCGAAACGTTGTGATCTTTAATAAATGTATCAACTGCCAGTTTGCACGTCAATTATTGCCTTATTTCCTGAAGAGGAAGGAATTGGAGGAATGGTCCTGGACGGTTGAAGGGATGAGGAAGGACCTTGTTGTGGCTCTTGTGGCGCTGGGGGAAAATCTCGAGGGATAATTTGGGGGTTAGGTGTGGATAAGTCGATTAGGATGGGTATAGGACGAGGATTCACTTCAACTTCCAAATCTATTAGGGGAGGGCGTTTGCGCCCATTTATTAAGGGACGAGGGATTGGAGTAGGCGGCTTCTGGATGGGAAGGGGTTTAACCTTTGCAGCTAGGATACGCCGTGGAATGACCAAGGTCGTAGTACCGCGTGATTTCAATTCTATTTTAGGTGGCTCCGGTTCAACCATCTATTTGAAATAAAGCGAAAGGAAATAACTTGAAAATAACAGATTTATGGCAATTCGAAAACTCAAGAGTACATAGTTAAATAAGGATATAGCAGTTTCAACAAAATTACATGGAATATTCAAATTAAAGACATCAGTGTAAAATGTTCAATAGACATATGAAACATTCAATCGATAACAAATAAACACATGAAATATTTGATTCAATAAAAGGGTTTACAATAATAAGTGACACAGGGTAGTTATTAAATATTTTATTTCTTCAGGCAGAGACAAGTTGCTAGTGCAAAAGTAAAAGAGAAAACGAGAGATACTAATAGAAATAAAATAATCGAATAAAACAAATGAACAGTTATAGTAATAAGGGAAAACTTTTGTTGGAAGTAGTAATACATGAATTTAAATGTTGATTTAATTATTTAGAAAGTTCAATTATAATGACAAAAAATTCATTCTAGATAATTCCAATATTTACCATTACAAGGGAAAACGGAGCCGCGGCCCTCAACCTAGCTCTGCTAGAGTTTCGGAATCCGTGGCCAAAGGAAAAATCAGGAAGGAAAAGCAACGGCCCTCAACCTAGCTCTGCTAGAGTTTTTGGTACACGCCGATTTCCGGAAGGGTGTTAGATCCGTGGTCCTCAACCTAGCTCTGCTAGAGCTTTAGACTCACGTCAAAAAGGGGTTAGTAGACCGTAAAGATTCAAACGGAAATAAGAATTGTTACTAGTAATATTTTAAAACTCAATGAAGGTATAAAAAAAAATTAATGTATAAATTCTTTTGAAAGAAAAAAAAGGAATTTAAATCTAGCAACTTGTTTTATTCTCCTGCCTCTTTTCAGCTGTAAGAACAATTATTATTAAAGGAATTTGGGTAGGGGTAAAGATAATAATTATAAAATAATTTCTTGACGTGAATTAATTACTGAATGCAAATGTAAATATAAAATCTCGATTGTCTGAATTCTCAATTAAATGACACATGAATTAATTATTGTTATAAGGTTTTTGTCTTGTTTCACGAGGTAAATAGTATTTAACTTGAAATCAACGTAGAATGTTAATAACCGTAATTTAATGTAATTGGGAAATCGAAATGTTAAATATAATTTGGTAGAACAATCTCTATTTCAATTAAAGTTACATAAGATACATATGTGTACAAATTTAAAATTATTATTCAAAGTCTCTATATGAATATAATTATGATTCACGTCATAGATATATGAATTTTGATACACAACAAAATATTGAAACGCACAATTAGATTAGATTAGATTTTAATAAGTTACTGAACATATATGAACATTCGAAATTTTATCTTGATTTTACGACAGAGTCAAATGTCTTTATATAAATTGAAGGTTAACCATAGAACAGCAAGAAAAATAATTGAAATGTATCTTAAAGCATATACATATATATATATTTTAATGAAGTTGCAGAAGCAGAGCTATCAATAGTTCAATAAATAGTTCATAGATGTTCCGTATTAGAATTCTTAATGTTAAGTTACAATTGTAGAAATTACAAAATTTCAAGCGTTCAAGTATATTTCTGATAAATTGTCACAATTGATTGAATTGACAATAAAGGAGCGAACGGCGATTCCTTGGATATGATTCCGCGGTTGCAATTTAATAAAAATGGTGGATTCAGAATTCTTGACGAATAGAGGTAGCCTAGTGATATAGGCTTAAAACAAATATGTAAAACTTTATTAATATAGGTTATATAGTTGAACACTTGAGTTACACAATATAAAAATCGAACAGACCGTTTCAATAAGATTATAACAGTTACGCTCTAATAATTCGAATTTTAAGATTCAGCGAGGATGTTAAGGGTTCAGCAATACAAGAGTAAAGCGACAAGGTAAACTTTACTATAATGACTGAAAAAATTTAAGCATCTTTGATTAAATAAAAAGATAACAATTTAAGGTATAGTTAACGTTAATGAAAGAAAAATTTATTAAAAATTCATAATTATTATTGTGAATTAAATTGTGGACATAGAGAATTACTTAAATGTGTGATACGAAATGACGGATTACCAATGATTGTTCGGCCGTAATAATCAATGAAGTATAAGCAAAATGAAGTAATGGAAGACTTACGGTGATTTATTTCACAATTGGGTTAACTACTTCCTTCTTTACTTGGAGCCTTGGATTTCTCAAAGCTCCGATCCCTCTGCCCTATAGAACTTGGTTGACAGCAACTGGCGAAAATATTCTAAGTTCCTTTTTTCAAAATTTCGGAGCGCGTCTTTTCACTTCAAAACCTCCGATCTGTCTGTCTTATAAAAACTTCAATTGACAATGATGTATACGTATAACTACAAATAACTCACGAAAATATTCTAAGTTCAAATTTTCAAAATTTCGGAGCGCGTCCTTTCACTTCAAAACCTCTGATCTTTCTGTCGACCTTTTCTCGCTCCTCTAGTAGGTTGCGACGGATTTTTCGGGCCCTCGCAATTTCAACGGAGGGGGTGTACATAGAGTAGGGAGTACGCTCTTAAATGCAAAATGTAAAGGGTAGGAAATCGTGACGTACGAATCTGTGTCACGTTAGCTTGCATCATCCTAGTGACGAACTATTAAATAAACTAAAATTGTAACCCGAGTATTTTCCTCGCCTTATCTGCTAGACGTTTAGGCGGCTGCAAATTTTAATTCAACAACTATTTCGTGGTAGCCTGGCGCGGTATACATTGTTGAGACTCGTTACTTTGATAAAGAGCGAAATAGATATTTTTCCGTCAAGGTTGTTGCAAGCGGTTTCTTAATATTAACGCATATATGTAAGAGCGACGAAAATAACAAATTTAACAAAATATAATATGTGAATAATAAAGTATTGAACAGGGGAGGTTCGATAGATTTTCATATAGTAATTGTGCATTAACAATATTATATAAATGCGAGCGAAAGCTTAATAAAGATTATAGAGGGTTATATGTAAAAGGCAAAAATGATTAAATAAAAAGCAAGTCGCTTAGAAGATCAAGCTCTTGTCTATAAGACATATGCATAAGACAGAGATAGATTAATAAGGGTGAATAAGTTTAATACGGAAGCAGACTTGGTGTTCGTATG
The DNA here is from genome assembly GCA_901521435.1 of Crematogaster levior. Lineage (NCBI taxonomy): Eukaryota > Metazoa > Arthropoda > Insecta > Hymenoptera > Formicidae > Crematogaster > Crematogaster levior. Next base: position 10,088 of record CABEGB010000465.1, on the reverse strand, counting down.
TGGACAACGCATAAAAGGGATGGATATTATGATAAAATTATACGAAATCGAATAAAGGTAATACGCGGATCATTTCTAGAGGGTATCAGTAATTAAACAAAAGAAATAATCCATTAGATGCGCCCGAGGCACATAGGAATGCAGCAGCGGTCGTGCACACAGGAACGCTCAGCTGTGCGGACATAGAGTATATATATATATATGGAGAAAGAGTCGTACTATAAGGGTTACATGAATATTCTTTAGGAACAGTTTTCGGCAATAATTCGCGAATTAAGAAGAACTCTGGAAAGCAGAGAATTGCATTAGTTTTGGTTTAAAAGACTCTTTTGAATTATATTAAAGTTTATGAAAAAATTAACTAATGAGAAAATAGTTATTAATATTTGGAAAATAGTGACAATTAGAGGCCTGAAAATTCTTATACATATTACCCTTATAAGCGGTTATTTATATGGATTAAAAGGTAACTTAACTGTTTATATATATTTATTAATTCATATCTAACACCGGTATAATGCAATAAATGTATGAGAATATATATATTATAACCTTTTTAGTTGATTTTATATTTTATAATTTTTATTTGAGTTTATTTTATATGATATAATGTCTTAACGGTGATAATTGCAATAATTATAATAAAATTGTAATAGCAACGAAATTAACGCTAAACATTATAGGGGATATATGTTTATGCTGAATCGTGATTAAGAGGGAAGAGAGATAATTTATAATAATGTAAAATTATACATAGGTGTCTAGTAACACAGAAATTATGTTTTATAATAAAATAATAATTAAATGTAGGATAATGTATAGATGTTCGACAACGAGTATGCAAGATTAGTTATTTATATGTAATTTAATATTTTATAATTTATTCGGGTTAGTTTTACATGATACAATGATTTAATAGTGGATTGATAAATGTTATAACGGGGAATTATAGCGGAAGTATTAGCATTAGTGAAGCGAAGCAAACATAAGTAATAAAGAATTATTAATTAGTTATTGTAAGAAGCACATTTCTTAGTCGCTTCTCTAGATAATTAAGTAAATCTAAAATAACTTATTCGTTCAACAGAAGCGACGTTAGATTACTTATGATATAAAATAACGAATTATATATTCAAATCGAAATAGAGTATTATGAAATAGCCTTATAATATTTCGGCGATAGTAATGGTTACGCAACGAGTTATGACGCTACCAACTCTTGTTTTTAATAGTTTTGCGTTTTATAATTTTTATTTGATTTTTATATTTTTAATTAACTCACTATGTGATAAAGTACAAGCGAATATAAAGGTAAGATTATATTTTATAGTGAAGCAATGATTAAATATAGTGTAACATATAAATAATTTAGAAGATATTAATATAATTCGATGATAAGTATGCAAGATTTATTTTTATATTTGATTTTAATTTTTATAGTTTTTATTGGGTTTCCTTACCTTTTCTTAGTCACTTATTAAAGATGATTATTCGAGTGCATCAACATTTATATATGCGTATTGTGTCTTATTATAAATATAGTATATGGTATTAATTAAAGTTATAGTGATTGGTATGCTGTGCCAATAACAAAAATATATATATAATGAGACTCCCTATGCATGGAAGTCGCGGCATATACTGAGTGAGACATTAGTAGTGAATTTAATTAATATAATTAGTTTTTACGTGTTTTTTAGATTTTACGTTTTTCTTCCTTTTTATTTCGTTTTCTAATTTTTCCATCTTTCCAATAGCAACGTCTTGTTGCATATTAGATATATATATATAACAAGAGTATAAGGAAATAGCAATTTATAGAAAAATATATTAATAATAGAAATAATGTAATAAAATGTAATTAATAATAAAATAGTACAATAAAGTGGTAAGTATTATAGAAAATAATGATTTTAATACTGGAGTATATATATATCTATGTATAGTAGTGGAAAAAAGGGAAGAGATAATTCGCAATAACGTAAAATTGTGAATAAGTATCTAGTAACGCAAAAATTATAAGATAAGAGAGTTTTTAGAATTTTAAAAATTGGCGGGACGTCACATCGCACAGGCTGTGTCGCAGGTCGTAAGTAGTAGTGTCGCAAGAAAGTTGTCGCATGTGTCGCTAGACAACAATCTACAATATGTCGCAAGGATTGTTTGCGTGCATTGAGTCGACTGCAGCCGCAATGAATGATCGGCAGCAATTACTAATTTTTCTTCAACTTTGCCCCCAATTTTTAAATTTAATATGCTTATATTACCGTTTATTTACTGAATCGCACAACAGAAGATGGTGGGTGCGACCAGAAAATACACCACGGATAGCTAGCAACATACGCAAATCGTCAAAACACTTTGCGCTGCAACGTTCTGTGCTGTGATTGGCTGATCTCATGCGACACGCTTGTCGCAGTCGCAGAAAGTTGAAGTTGACTCAACTCCGTGCGACAAGGGCTCTTGCGACTGCGACAGCCTTGCGACACAGCCTGCGACATACGACACAGCTTATGCGACCTGCGACACAGCCTGTGCGACTATTGTAGACGAGGCTTTATGTTATGTTTATGCAACGCTATGCATTTTGTGTGCGATAGCCCTAAAGGTCTATCTACATAGGTCGTAGTCGCAGTCGTAGGCCGTACAACTTATGGGCCTTCTACAATAAGGCGGGGAACACAGACTTTTGCATAATGCATAATACATATGCATAAGAAATTCGATTGGTCGAATTCCTTATGCACATGCTAACGGACCAATCACATTTCTTATGCATATGCGTTATGCGTTATGCAATGGTCTGTGCTCCCCGCCTAAAGGCTATCGCACACAAAATGCATAACGTTGCATAAACATAACATAAGGCCGCTGGACCAATAAACACCTAGAAAAAAGTCGCCATATTGATTTACATAAGATGCGCATTGGTCCAGCGGTCTTATGTTATGCGTATGCTCTGTTATGCATTTCGTGTGCGATGGGCTTAAGGCGGGGAGCACAGACCATTGCATAACGCATAACGCATATGCATAAGAAATCTGATTGGTCCGTTAGCATGTGCATAAGGAATTCGACCAATCGAATTTCTTATGCATATGTATTATGCATTATGCAAAAGTCTGTGTTTCCCGCTTAATAGCGTTTTTCACTGGGAGAACTGGTGCGCACTGAGTGCGCACTCGCCTTGGGCAATGTGTTTCACTGGGGATTTCGGTGCGCATTAAAACGGTGCGTTCTACTTCACTGGAAAGCCTAGTGCTGAGTTTTCGCACTTTAGTGCAGAATTCGACACGAGCTCTGAGAGACGGTGCCAGTTCAGTGCAATATGGCTGCGCGAGATCCACGATTAATATTTGAACTTTAATATTTTCTTTTATGTACATTGTGAAATGATATGTATTTCACAAGCTGGAATTCAAGAGAATACACAAAAATTAATCGTAAAAAACACTATAGGTCGTTCCAGATACTCGAAATATTGTTTATACTCTAGTACATTTAATGTCACATACAGAATGAACTAAATAAAATTATTGTTATATTTTCAAACTGTACAAAGAAAAGAAATTAAAACGTTCTTTACTCTGGATTGTTTTCGTGAAATGAAATTCTCATCAACCTTTTTTTCGAACTTCAAAAACCAAAATCGGATATATGTATGTATGTATATATTACTCTTTAATTTATCATATAAATCTTGTTCACTTGGATCGAGAGTTAAGCTTAATATGTCATCATTGACCTTAAAATTAATAGTAAATCCTTCCATAATTAATTATGTAATTTATATTCAGAGCGATAGAATATGCACAGAACTGCAGTGAGAGTAACAGACATGGGGTCTGTTCTTTTCAGCTGCACTGCTGAACTAGTGCAATAAGTTAGAATGAGACATATATATATTTTTTCACTCTAACTTATTGCACTAGTTCAGCAGTGCAGCTGAAAAAGAACAGAGAACCCATGGTCTCTCTCTCAAGTACGCTTCAGCTGCTTTGTGCGCATGCGCTAACAGCGTTAGTCAGACACGACCAGGTAATGTTTTCTCTTAGCCTCTCGCTCACATTCACTCAATAGACTTGACCGTCTATGCCCATATTCGGAAATCGTGCGTCTCTCTTTTATGGGCCTCGATTCTCTCATTGGGAAGATACGGAACTAGCAATATAGGAGTATTACATATATGATTTTGTCACACTCAACTCGTTCCAAAACACATAGTGTGCACATTGAACCATAGACTTATATAATAGACTGCGCCTTCCTATGGACGCACGCACGCCGACATAAGAGTGAGAGGGCATAGTGGAGCGCTGTTCTCTCTGTCTAATACGCGATGAAGTGGGGATAAACGAGTGGAATGAGGTAGAGCGAAAATAGAGGTTAGTAAAGCTGTCCGTTTTGTCCTGAACTGGTTGTGTATCACAGGGTTGTATTACAATTTTATTAAAAATATGGTCAGACGTTGCAATTTGTGCAAATTGGAACAAGGAATGATTTCCAATGTTTTTTCCTTTTTGATCAGCATACAGCGCTTTCCCCTTTTCTCCCAGTCGTCTTCTCCGCTTCCTCCTACTCTCTCTATAATGTGAGAGAGAGCGAAGAACTCCATCACTACTTCTATCCTTCAATGTCGGCGTGCGTGCGTCCATAGGAAGGCGCAGTCTATTATATAAGTCTATGCATTGAACATATACCCGTGGTCGTTCCAAAACCCTACTCCATGAACCACTCGTGTGATTTTTTTTCACTCCCTTTTTTTGCGGTGTGATTCGGTGGAGATTATGGTGGAAGGCAGGAAGTCTGTTCTTTTTAGTCGCATATAAGACTTGAGGCAAATATATTCTTTCTCATTCTACTTTATTGTAGTAATTCAGTAGTGCAGCTAAAAAGAACAGACCAATTATAACAGAGTTGAATAGTGTCAGCTGTGCCTCACTCAGAAATCTTCACATTAAACTTTCACATTAATAATGGAAAAGTTTATTCGAGGTCGCCATATTGTGTGTAGATAATAAAAAGAATATACAAAAAGATAAGAAAGGAAACTTTTATATATTTGACGTCATAGGTAAAGGGTTATAAAGAAGTTCATGAATTTCCTTAGCATTTGACTAGGTTAGATATTTTTTAGTATATTTGTCATTTTATATCGTATTGAAGTGTCAATATGTCAATAGTGTCAATATTTTCGGTCAATGTTTTCGACGAACTAAATTCGACTCAGCCATTTTTGTTTGTAAACATAATGGTACACATGGGGCGTTCCAAAACTGTTGTCGGTACCAAGCCCACCAAGCTCCACTGACAAGGAGAGTACTCATAATTTGGATCATCGATTTTGCTCAAACTTTGTAGGATTATAGTACTAGTATAGAAGTAATAAATGCTATTCGGAGACGATGCACTATTCAGTTGTTTACGAGAAATCGCTATTTGAATTTTACCGTACCGCTATAGTACCATGACACTAAAGCATCAAACAGATGTCAGCGTGGCGCAGCGGACTAACTGCAAGCATAGAAATCTAGAGGTCTCGGGTTCGGTTCCACATTCTCTCGTTTCTTTTTATGTTTTTTTTTGTAATTTTTAATGATATTTTTTTATTACAACGAAAGATATATAACATATTTAGAATATAAGGTGATATTTATAATATATAAAAATATTTAATACGACTAGAAAATACACAGTGCACAAAAAATTTTCTACGCGTTGGAACGTTTTTAATTTGTCTATAAAATATACAACACATTAAACATAAGAAATAAAATTAAAATTTTACCATTATTATTGATGTCTATTGCAACAGTTTGTTGCAGGCGGAAAATTTATTAACGGAAAAACGTAAAAACGTAAATTAAAAACGTTCCAACGCATAGAAAATTTTTTGTGCACTGTGTATTTTCTAGTCGTATTAAATATTTTTATATATTATAAATATCACCTTATATTCTAAATATGTTATATATCTTTCGTTGTAATAAAAAAATATCATTAAAAATTACAAAAAACATAAAAAAAAAAACGAGAGAATGTGGAACCGAACCCGAGACCTCTAGATTTCTATGCTTACAGTTAGTCCGCTGCGCCACGCTGACATCTGTTCGATGCTTTAGTGTCATGGTACTATAGCTGTTCCGGATTTCTCGAAAGATTCAATATTTCGCGAAGGTTAGTCGCGAGCGATGTATGCCCTTTTTTCATGTATTGATTCTCAGGCACACGACTGCCGCACGTGATCAAAGCCGAGCTCGGCGGAACGTTCGTACGTCGAGTTTCTCGTGAATGCGTGAAAATCACGCGCTAAGGTACTGATCGACCACTAGACAACAGCTCGATTTCAGAGCTACGAAATTCCTGTCCGCGGACTTGGGCAGTGCGAGAGAAGCAACGCTACGCGACAGTCGAGTGCCCGAGCTATCGGCCTCTGTAATACGGAGCAGTCAATAAAACTACTTGTGTTTCACGAAAGGACTTCTGAATTTATTCCGTGCACTTGATCTCCGGATCACGCAATCCTTCGCGAACTTTTCTAATTGGCGCGTCAACATTTAATGGTCCTTCGAGCCGGATTCTTCGAGTGCATCGGAACCTCAATAGTGAAACAGACAGTTAACGAATAGTGCAGTATCTTTCTCGCTCTCTCGCGCTCCGCATTGTCGCGCAGCTTCGTACGGCGAACTCGAGCTCCACGAGTGCCCCACGTGCGACCGTACACTCTTCACGAATATTACCGTAGCGGGAGTTGGTGCAAGTGAACGTTCACTCAGCGAAGTAAATTTTGAGCTAGTACTGCACACGCCCCGCGTTTGCTTCTACGCGTCGCAGCATTTCTTCGCTGCGTAAAGTACACGCAAGAAAGGGGTAAGACGCGGCGCCTCCGCGCGCTGCATTGAGCTCTGACTTCGCGCCCTACGCACACTTCTTCGTGCTATCTTCCGCTCGCAATCATTTCCGGTGGCTCACTCGCCACCGAACCAAGACGTTACGACTAGCTGGCAGCTACCATGTCAGCCGAATTGCGGCAGGTCCTCCTTGAGCAAAATACCACGATCAGGCTGATCAAGCGAGTGCTAATAAATTACAAGAAGCTTCCGAAGGCGAACGTCACTCTCCCCAAAACGAAAGGCCGACTTGCTGACTTGAAGGAGCATTGGGAGAAGGCGCAGTAGCTCCACAACAGAATCAGCCTCTTGGCGACGGCTGACGACCAAAAAACGCTGTCGTACTTCACCGACGACGAGTTCTACGCGGCCGAGGATGCCTACCACGACGCAGTGGATGTTCTTCATGACGCGATAAGTAGCTTTGTAAAACGGACGCTCCTGCTTACGACGCTAGCACTGACTCTTCATATCGCGACGCGAATTTCTCAGTCCTCCCTGCAGTTGCCGCGCATTGCGCTCCCGAAATTTTCGGGTCATTTTGCCGACTGGGAAAATTTCCGGAGCACGTTCGAATCTTTCATCGCGGCGAATGACGCGTTGTCAAATACGCAAAATTTCATTATCTAAAGTCGAGTGTTCAGGGAGGCGCCGCGTTATGATAAATAATTTAAAAATTACGGCTGCGAATTACGACTCCGCGTGGCAGTTGCTGCTGGACGAATACGATGATAAACAGGCGTTGATACATACACACATTCATTCGTTCGTCAATTTTCCAAAAATGAAAAGCGAGAGCGTTGCAGACTTAAAGACATTGCAGACACCGCGTCGGCTGCGCTTGCCGCCCTTTCAAATCTCGGATGTCCTGTCGATCAATGGGACGATCTCCTCGTGTATCTCATTTCACAGAAGTTTAGTCCGAGGACGCGTAATGAATGGAGCTTGAAGCGTAGCGGTTCGACGGAATCGCCGTCATATAAGAGCTCAACGCATTTCTAACGTTGCGAATTCGCGGACTTGCCGATTTTCCCGAGCCGTCGACGGCCGCGTCCGATAATTCGCGGAGCCGAGCTCGCTCCACAGTCAATAATGTGTCGGTAGTAAAGTGCGTCAATTGCGCCGGAAACCATTCCATAGCGAAATGCGAGGAATTTTTGTCAAAATCGGTCGCGCAGCGGCATGCGCTCGTCAGACAGAAGCAACTCTGTTATAATTGCCTCCGATCGGGTCATTTTCCGCAGAAATGCCCCAGTAAATTCCGATGTAATCATTGCCGCCGTCTGCATCATTCCACGTTGCATTTCAAAGAAGGCGAAACCACGCCGGCATCCGTCGATCCAGCGCCCGCGTCGTAAGCTGTCGACAGTTCCAGGCAGCAAACACCTTCGAGCGCCTCTTCGGTTACCGGTATCGCGAACGTTGCACACGTTCAAAAGGTGCAAAAGGAAGTCGCTCATACGCCTAACGTACTGTTAGCCACCGCATGGGTCGATCTTCATACATTAGAAGGACGTTGTTTTAGAGTCCGCGCATTGCTCGATCAAGGATCGACTTTCAGTTTTATTTCCGAGTCTCTTTGTCAGACTTTACGCACGAACCGACAACGGGCCGAACTCCGCATACGCTGCTTCGGCGAAAAATACACCGGTCTTGCGAAGTCTCGGGTCTCACTGCAGTTAACCCCGAGCGCTCAATCTGCACCGATGTTCCCCCTGACAGCGTACGTCTTTCAGTGCATCACGTCATACGCAGCTTCGCAGATTCGGTCTCCGCGACGTGGCCGCATCTTCACGACCTCCCGCTAGCCGATCCGAATCCCGCTAGTCTACATCCGATTCACTTGCTAATCGGCGCTGATTTGTATGGATCGTTATTGGCGGGCGAGGTACGTCAAGGTCCTTTGGGCACGCCCACTGCTCAAAAAACTGCCATCGGGTGGATTTTATCTGGTCCTACCGGTGCTGCCCCGCTCAGAGGAGACGACATTGACGTGTTACTATGCACGTCCGAGTGTGACACGAACTCGTTGTTACGTAAAGTTTTGGGAGGTCGAGGAGGTATCAGAAGAACGTCCTCTCAAAGCAGAGGACGATCGATGCGAAAACCACTTTGTTTCCACTCACTCTCGCACGTCGCAGGGCAGATACGTCGTGCGACTGACTTTTAAATCAGATTCTCCAATCAACATTGGCGAATCGTTATCGATCGCACGATCGCTGTACGCTCGAACGGAGAGTAGGCTACGATCCCGGCCGGAGATCGCCATTCCATATAACGACTTTCTTCGCGAATACCTCGCGTTGGGTCACATGGAGCCCGTCAAGGAAGGCGAGACTCCCTCGTATACACCCGTGTATCTTCCTCATCACGCCATTCTGCGTGATTCCAGCGCCACCACGAAACTGCGGGTAGTCTTTGACGCTTCGCGTAAGACTCGTGACGGCACGTCGCTCAACGAGAACTTCTGATCGGACCGAAGCTACAACAGGATCTGCCGGCTATAATCGCTCGGTGGCGTCATTGGCGCTACGGCATACCGCAGACATAGCAAGATGTTTCGACAAATCTTGATTGATCCTGCGGACGCTGACTTTCAGCGAATACTTTGGCGACCTACGCCGGAATCATCTTTGCTACCGTTCCGATTACTTACGGTTACATACGGGTTGGCACCCGCGCCCTATCTCGCGATGATGCGCGTACTCAAGCAGCTCGCGACAGATGAAGGTCACGTTTCCCGCAGCGACTCCGATTGTCGAACGTTCAATTTACGTCGATGACGCGCTATTCGCGCCGACGAAATTCGCGAAAGCGCGTACCGCGCGATCAGTTAACCGGTTTAATGAAAAGGAGGGTTCCAACTACGAAAGTGGGCAGCGAACTCATCGAAACTTTAGACGACATTCCCGGCAATCAACATGATCACGCGGATCACGTTCGCGAATGACGAGACCCTTAAAATTTTAGGCTTATCGTGGCTACCGCGCGAAGATTTCTTTCGTTTCGTGATCTCCGCCTACGACGACTAATCCAACGAGACGATCCATTTTGCTCTAAGAGCTTTGGTTACTTAGAGGCGAGTGGGACGATCCGATCCCCAAATGACTTGGTGCAGCGTTGGCTGAGTTATACCTCCGACTTGCCACACCTTACGGGGTCTGTTCCCCGCTGGACCGGTCAGCACCGAGACAACTT
>CABEGB010000464.1:0-33736 GCA_901521435.1 Crematogaster levior | reverse complement strand
TGTAAATATATTGCCAAATTTATATGCAGAATCAGTTTCGGAGTTGAAGAAAAAACTGAATTCCGATGGAAATGTTGCGATCGCAACAGACATCTAGACATCTGCTAGTGCTAAAGAATATATTAACGGTTACTAGTTATTTTATTCATGATGATAAAATGTGTTCTAATGTTTTGGTAACCAAAGAAATTTGTGGATCTCACTGTAAAAGATATTGTAAGTGTATTGACAACCATTTTAAATAAATGGCAAATTTTCAATAAAACAATAACTATTGTATTAAACAATGGAGCAAATATTAAAAAATCAATAAGTCAACATTTGCAAAAATATCACCATCCATATGTGGCACACACTCTAAACTTAAGTGTAACTGAGGTTGTATCATCCAATTACCTCCTTATCAAAATTCTAAAGAAATGTAGAAATCTGGTTGGCCATTTCAAACAGTGTTTCTTGCCATAGAAAAATTGAAAAACATTCAACTTCAAATGGAATTTCCAATACTAAAAATTAAGCAACGTAGTTAAGAGTTACACGATGGAACTCTTCTCTTATAATAATGGAAAGGCTTCTGCAAATTAAAGATGCCCTTTCGATGGTCATAACCAATCTCCCGAAAGCTCCTAAATTTTTAAATGCTTCTTAATGTATGATTTTAAAAGATTGTGTCCCAATATTGAAACTTGTTGAAATCTTAATTACACTACAATTCTTTCCGGCGAGAAATACCCAACCATCTCATTGATTACACCATTGATAAAAAGTTACAACACATCCTTAAAAATATACAAACTTAAAGTGATTGTGGTGAGATGTTGAAAACGAGTTTATCGAAAAGTTAATCGCCGGCTTAGATGTTTAGAACAAATTAAAATAGTTTCCAAAGCAACTTTTTTAGATCCAAGATTTAAAAAAGTAGCATTTGGATTAGAAGAAAATGCCAATAACACCTAAAAATGGATTTCGGTTAAACTTACCTATTTGATACATAAAAAATATAATTCGTCAACTCTAACTACTTTAGAATCTGCTACATCAACATCACAAAATGCTGAAAATATATGGACTTACTTTGATAATAAAATGACTCGAATTAAATCTTATACTACTCCAACTACAACTGCAATACTCGCAATAAGGCAATATTTAAAGTTTCCTCATGTAGCACAATCGAAGAGTTCACTTGAGTTCTGGAAGAAACACAAACTTATGTTTTTCCCGAATTATATGAATTAGCCACGAAATACTTCTATATTCCGGGAACGTCGGTTTCTTCAGAGATGATATTTTCTAAAACAGGCCAATTGACCAACGACAAAAGAAACTGTCTTTCGCCAAAAAATGTAGATAAAATAATATTTTTAAATGCTTTTTCCCAATAAGTAGGTATATATTATTCAAAGTTTCAAGACTTTTTATGATATATTTTATATTTTATGAGATTATTCTTCACTTTGTTTCAATTTAGATTATTATTTTTATTTTTTTTCGCATATTTTGAGTTATATTAATAGGTATATCTTGATATAAAAATTCTTTTATTTCATACAAACAGGTCGAAATTCGATCATCAAAAATGATGTATAAATATGTTTTTAAATATTTATGTTTCTTCAATAAGCATATAACTAGTGTTAAAAGTTTAATTCATGTTTATTTTGTTGGAACTTGGAATATATTTTATAAGATTATTACTTTTGTGTGTTTCATTTATTCAAATCAAATTTTTATTTTGTTTAAAACAAGTGTTGTAGGATCTCTGTTATCGCGGTGTTCAATCGAAATGATAAAAGATTTAAGTTGACACACAGTGACTCCAATCGATTTAAATTTCAAAACAAAAAAAAACTCTTCCTACTAGAAGTACTAGGGTTAACTTTAGAACACGTTATTTATTACTTTTTTATTTGTAATTATTATATATATTAATAAATTAATATATCTTCATATCTATTATGTTTTGGATTTTTTTCATACAAATAACTTGAGTATGTATAGTACTTTGCAGTAATTACAACACAGCAACTGTTCGTCTAACGAACCAAAAACCGAAACATTCGATTTCTCCTATCATTATTCAAAACTTCAATTTACCTGCTTCAAATCATCAATCAAATTCAAAGATCTACATCATGAAAATAAAATAAAATATCTCGTCACGAAACATCGACGACTAACACAACAACCACAGCTCACGCAGACCCACAATAAGTGAGTATCAATCGATTCACTGGCCTCTCTACTTATACCTATCGGTAGCGGATTTCATTTACGAGTTTAGTCGCCGCCTAGCGGCGTTCCGTGGTACTACTATCACGGCCTCTCGCGAGCGCGTTGCGGAAAATAAATTAATATTCTCGCTGTGATGTTCGGGTTGCGTGCGTGCAGGTGCGTGTGATCCGACCGCCACACTGTAATTTGGGTCAAAACTTTGGCCTTCCCTTCGGCCTTCTCATTGTCTTTCACTAGTGGATAAGAATGCAATATTTTTATACTTTACTAAATTATTTTTGCGTTTTGCAAATTGCTGGGGTTCAAAAACCTTTTATGGTTAATTATATTACAGTTTATTTCCTCAAAATTTACCGGATTTCTCGACAGGCATCGACATTTACATTAGTTTTACTCTCTTTAGATACTACGTTGTATTCTGCAAATTTTAATCTCCAGTGGAGTATTGTTATATTTGCGTTTTGTGTTTTTAAACCAAAGTAAAGATTTGATCTGTAATTTAAAGTGAATTTCCATTTGTACAGATATAATTGTAAATGTTTAACACAATATATTATCGCTCTTCTATTTTTAAAATTCACATTTATCGGACTAATGTAATTTTAGATTAGCTTTATCTAGTCATTTTATCAATAAGTTATATTTTCTTTCGTATTCTTCCAACAAAGGAAGTAAATGACTATATCATACATATAAACAAATAGTTTTTCACCTTCTAACCCCCGTTATTACTAAATCCATTAATCGTTGAAAGGTAGCGAGAATATTCTTTAATCCAAAAGACATTTTTGTTGAATTAATGACCGAAAGAAGTTATAAATCCAGTTTTATAATTATCTGCGGGATCCGTTTATATTTGATAGAATCCAGAGCTAGACATATTAAGAAGTATTGCGCTCCATTTAATTGATTTAAATTATCGACAATGTTGGTAAAGGATTGCCAATAGTTTTATCATTTAGAATCTGAAAACCTATGAATATATAAATAAAATCATTCTCCAACGTTTATTTCCTCTCGAATCTTCCCTTTTTGGTCCAAATAGGTGTATTATAAGATGACTGAGAAGATTTTGTGATATTTCTTCTACCTGCTTATTTATTTCTTTTTTATAAATTTGCGGGAATCTGTATTGTCGAGTATGGATCAATCATCTGTTGTTAATACAGTGTTAGTATAATACATGAGCTGCTGTTAGTTTTTCTCCGGGAACATAAAATCTGTCCTAACTATTAGTTATAAGTTTTATCACACTTTTCTTTTCTTGAGTAGGTATGTTCTAAACGTAATAATTCTGTAAGTCTGTCCCTTTTAGGTTCCTCTGATAACATAAAACAATCTTGCGGAATATCGTTTATAATATCAATTGATGCTGTTTGTTCTTCTTCTTCTTTACGTTTCAATTTACGTTTAGGCATAAATTTTTCTTGATCATATCTTGAGATTAAGCTTATGTAGACGCCAAAATATTTGAAATTTTGTATTTTTCTTTTTAATATAATAAATATTATAAATTATTTAATATTATAATTTAATATGATAAAAATTTTTGATATCAGAGTTATATGTAGAATTGTATTCTTGTTATTATTCCTTCAACAATAATATAGTACAACAATAATGGTATTATCTTGATTATATAATTATTAATTATTAATACGATTATTTAATATTTAATTAATTGATTAATTATAATTTATTATTGATTAACTATTTTTTGTAGATATTCGTTTAAAATTTTCATTTCTTCCCAAAAAATTGAGGAGTTTTTCTTTTTGACTCTCTTAAGTAGGAATGTGTCGTATTGCATAGTGAAGCTTGGTTATTTTCCTCTTCAATAAACGAGACGAAAAGTTTGAAAATCTTCTTTTTAATTCTATGCTTATTTAAATTTTCTGGAGAAGTTTCGTAACGTTTCCTCTCATTTTGGAATTATTTAAAATTTCAAGAAAGACAAATTTTTCTTCTAAGGATTTTGGAATCAAATAATAATTTGGTAATCTCTTCCTCCAAGGATTTTGGAATTATTTAATATTTCAGAAAGCGTTTAGAAACTTTTCCGAAGACTTTGGAATCCATTTCAGGGAAAGTCTTGGAACCTTCGTCTCGAATGTCTAGATTAGGATTTTTATTTATTTATATAAAAATATAGAGCAACTGGGTATAAGAAATTAAAAATCAACACGGATGTAGGTGCGTATTTTAATAAAATTAGAAGAATACTATTGAGATTCCATCAGTTTAGATTTGAATGTTTTGGCTCCTCTTCAAGCCATCTTTAAAAAATTAACAAACGGAAGAAAATTTCAAGTCACATGTTTTTTGGGAATTCAAAGTGACTTATGTAATAACTAATCAACAAGCCACACAAATGTCCGTGAATTGGTAGACCATAAACTGTAAAAATTATCGTTTCATAAAAAAATGGGAAATAATTCTAAGTAATAGAAGAATAGTTTAACTCACCAAAAAGAACAAGTGAACAAATCAAATTTTAATTTTAACACATCCGGTAATATAAGATACATTATAAATTAAATACAATTATAATTATGTCTATCCTTGACAAGTTCAAGTGAAACGAAAAGACATTAGAGAGAACAACCAATAAAAGTGTAATAAGTTTATAAAATATTAAAAAAACCATAAATCATATTCGCAAAAACAGAAAGGTGTTAAGAGTATAAATATATCTTAAATTTTAAATAAATCTTTGTTCATATACATTCTGTAGATTTCTTAATACAACAGAAAATTCAACAAATTATGTCAAAGGATAAAAATATAAAAGTAAAAGTAAAAATAAAATAATAAAATAAAAATAAATAAATAAATAATAAATTAATAAATAAATGAATAAATAAATAAATAAATAATAAAAATAAAATTAAAAATAAACAGGAATAAATATGATATAAAATTAAATGTTATGAGTAAGGTTTACAATTTTTTATAAATGGAGCTATAATGTAAAAATTAAGTGCCTGTCTGTAGATTGTACTAGTCTTTTGTAATTTAATATAGGCCATTACCGTAATTAATATAAGCCATTTCCGTTTGGATAAAAATCACTCCTTATCTAAAATTTCAACATTATCCCAGTCAAATTCATGTTGTAACATAAGTTCTTTCTGTGTTCGGTAATTGTTCGTGTCAACGCAAATAACTTTTTATCCGCACTGTGGTTTGTATCACAATATTTTTTATTTTGTCTAACTGAATACATCGAGTGTATGAATGTTTGACATTGTTCCAATCGCACTTCACGACACGCCTGGGGTGCAACACTGACAAGGGAAGTGTCACAACTGTCCGGAACCGATTTGATTCTCCTTTAAATATGTTTTTATATATACAAATCTAAGAGACACGTATTTTTTTATATGGGCTACTTTTGACTTTTAAGGGGTAAAACACCCCTTTGAAAAAAAACGGTTTTTATCTTTCAAGGCGAATATCTTTAAAACTATTAGAAATAGAAAAAAAATTCGAACGTGGTATTAAATGGCTTGATGAGTACTATAAAATAATGCAAAAAATTTTTTTTCCTTTTTCTTTTTTTTTCAAAAAATCTTACCTCTTTAACTTTTTTTTCAAAATTTTTAATTTTTGTTTTTATCAAGTTAAAGGTTATTTTTTAATGAATTTATCCATGTATATTAAAGTTATGTTGCGTAATATCATTTTCAAGAAATCATTACAAACCCCTCCGTATATACGTTATTCGTGCTCGTATCGTATCTACTATGTGCGTAAGTGTAATAATTATCGTCGAAATAAAATATTTAAAAAAATGTTAAATTTGTACAAAAATAAGCTTCTATTTGTGGCGATAAAAAATTTTTGAAATTTTGAAGAAAGAGTGATGGAAATATTTTAAAAATTAAAAAAATTTCTTTTGCACTGTTTTATAAAGTACTCCTGAAATCATTCAACTTTTATTACATGATATTTTTCTAGTATTACAGATTATAAAAAACATTATGAATTAGGATAGTTTTTATTATACCTTCTTAAAGTTATTAAAACCTTTGTATTCATCTCTGTACCTATTTCCTTATAAGATCTTAAGATTATTTTCTCTTACAACTATTTTCGTTCCAACACTCTAACATCTTGTTTATTTATTATTTTAAATATTAGTTTTGCGCAATAATATCTACACGTAATTAATAACAAAATAATTAATAAATGTTTACATATATTATAATAAATTTATATTTTTTACTACATAATAAATTTATACTTTTTATTATTTACTCATTATATACATCACAATAATGATAATCGACAAAAAAATGTTTTAAACATAATGAAAAATTGCAAAAATTGCAAACCCATGTGGAACCTCTGTTCGCATCGAAAAGTATGCGCTTGGAGGCAGTGTGTTCCGCCCCCTCTACGGGGGGGCTCCACTACCGAAAAACTACACACATAAGTGTGGGTGGAACTTGCTTTGCGTGGAAAGTTTCCATGCGTAAAACATAGATCCACGATTTTCAGTACACACACAATTTTACGCATGGAAACTTTCTATACGAAGCAAGTTCCACCCACACTTATGTGTGTAGTTTTTTGGTAGTGGAGCCCCCCCGTAGGGAGGGCGGAACACACTGCCTCCAAGCGCATACTTTTCGATGCGAAGAGAGGTTCCACATGGGTTTGCAATTTTTGACGCGAATCTATGTTTTACGCGTGGAAACGTAATAAGAAATATCAACAACAGTAGGAATACCATATACATACACAGTGTCGTGAAACTCCTTTTGCTCATTGGTTATTGCCGGTGAATGTGTAAAGGTGTATTCAAAATAAGGGCGACATTTTTCAAACTTTTTTTGTTTATAACTTTTTAACGAGTGGTGACCGAGGGCTAAAACCTCCTGAAGGTCACTCAGGAGGATGACTTTGACAACATATGTCAAGGTCAAGGTCATGGGGGGGTGCTCCCCTATTCTGCATAATTACCAAGATCTTAAGATTATTTTCTCTTACAACTATTTTCGTTCCAACG
Organism: Crematogaster levior; assembly: GCA_901521435.1. Classification (NCBI taxonomy): domain Eukaryota; kingdom Metazoa; phylum Arthropoda; class Insecta; order Hymenoptera; family Formicidae; genus Crematogaster; species Crematogaster levior. The sequence goes on along the minus strand of CABEGB010000464.1, from coordinate 26,487 downwards.
CTCTAACATCTTGTTTATTTATTAGTTTATATATTAGTTTTGCGCAAATAATATCTATACGTAATTAATAACAATATAATTAATAAATGATTACATATATTATAATAAATTTATATTTTTTACTACATAATAAATTTATATTTTTTATTATTTACTGTAGTAAGATGTTCTTGGTGCAAACAGTCATTATGTTTAAAACATTTTTTTGTCGATTATCATTATTGTGATGTATATAATGAGTAAATAATAAAAAGTATAAATTTATTATGTAGTAAAAAATATAAATTTATTATAATATATGTAAACATTTATTAATTATTTTGTTATTAATTACGTGTAGATATTATTGCGCAAAACTAATATTTAAAATAATAAATAAACAAGATGTTAGAGTGTTGGAACGAAAATAGTTGTAAGAGAAAATAATCTTAAGATCTTATAAGGAAATAGGTACAGAGATGAATACAAAGGTTTTAATAACTTTAAGAAGGTATAATAAAAACTATCCTAATTCATAATGTTTTTTATAATCTGTAATACTAGAAAAATATCATGTAATAAAAGTTGAATGATTTCAGGAGTACTTTATAAAACAGTGCAAAAGAAATTTTTTTAATTTTTAAAATATTTCCATCACTCTTTCTTCAAAATTTCAAAAATTTTTTATCGCCACAAATAGAAGCTTATTTTTGTACAAATTTAACATTTTTTTAAATATTTTATTTCGACGATAATTATTACACTTACGCACATAGTAGATACGATACGAGCACGAATAACGTATATACGGAGGGGTTTGTAATGATTTCTTGAAAATGATATTACGCAACATAACTTTAATATACATGGATAAATTCGTTAAAAAATAACCTTTAACTTGATAAAAACAAAAATTAAAAATTTTGAAAAAAAAGTTAAAGAGGTAAGATATTTTGAAAAAAAAGGAAAAAAAATTTTTTGCATTATTTTATAGTACTCCTCAAGCCATTTAATACCACGTTTGAATTTTTTTTCTATCTCTAATAATTTTAAAGATATTCGCCTTGAAAGATAAAAACCGTTTTTTTTCAAAGGGGTGTTTTACCCCTTAAAAGTCAAAAGTAGCCCATATAAAAAAATACGTGTCTCTTAGATTTGTATATATAACAACATATTTAAAGGAGAATCAAATCGGTTCCGGACAGTTGTGACACTTCCCTTGTGATTCGGAATTGGTTCACAATCGAGTTGTGTGTGTCGACGACAACGCTTAGAGGCGCGTATACCCTGGAGTCGGAATACTCACGTGCACGTCGACGACAACGCTTAGGGGTGCGTATATCCTGAGTCGTCTCACTAACACTGTAAAAAATTTTCATAAAATTACAACTATTAGAATGAGTAATTTGAGACCTACTATTATACTATATGTGTAAAGTTATTTACTCGTAGTAAAATTCCTGCTTGTAAGTAAATTTATTTTCTTGTACAGTAATTAAAATTGCATATGTAAATTTAAAACTGAAGGTAAATTTACAAAACGTTAATGTAATAATATTTCTTTTATTTGTATTATTCTAAATTAAAATATTACAGAAGTAGATAAAGACTTGTACAGAAACGTTTATGTACTAATACTTACCTATACTTTATTTAAATGAATTCTAACATAAAATACAAAATTTAGAGACTGTAAATTTACAAATACGTTTCGTAATATTGTTTTACGTATTTTTAATATTGCAGTTTTGAAGTATAAAATTCACAATCTGGGGTTGACCGAGTCGAATGGTTAGATATATTGATAAATGTAACAAATACGATCTCAACTCTTACTTTGATCCGATTCACCCCGTGATCCGATTCGCCTCGGTCTACCCTAACCAAAAACATATTCTTGTTTTGAAAATATTAACATTATTAATATGTAAGCACATTATTAACATGTAAATCTCAAAATGATATTACATAACATTAAACAAATATAAGTTACTGGTCTCAATAGATTTTATATTTAATTAGATAAAGAATTGTTCAAAAGGGCATAGCAGGATAAGCATGTGTGCTCTGCCCCCGCACTAATTTTATTTATATTATTACCGTAAGTTAGTAGTGATGTAAGAGTGAAAACTACCAAATATTATATTCGAAAAACATTTTGTATCAGAGTTATGGGGGTAAGATTAAAAATTAAAAAATTTAATTTTCTCATTAATGGATAAACCGATTTTGATGAAAAAAATATATGTTATGGGATTGAATGGTGTGGTATTTGACAAAAATTTTGAAATTTTTTTTTTTTAAGAAACCGACTAAAAAAATTTTTTTAATTTTTTCGAATTATTTTAAATAATTTGTTTATGAGACACTACTACCATTTTTTACTAGAAAAATCTTCAATTTATCTTGTAAAACATATTTAATTTTCAAAACGATTGGAAGGGTACTTCATAGTTAAAAAATTATCGAAGTTAAACCCATATGGATTGCCGGACACTGTCTACACCTCGCTTTCTTATTATTCACAGCCATCTCAAATACTTTAGCAATCAACAAGTTTCTACGAAATAGTTTAGCTATAGAAAATGCATTTCAATAAAGTTGACTTTTTTCGCTGTCAATTTTTGTACCATACTTATAATTTTTGTATTGAAAAAGCTGGCATTTTCCAAATAAAATATCGCAAACATCGATTGTTCGTTGAAGTCTATCACGAAAATAAATTGCCCTATTGTCAGATGTAATTTCCGTATTTTGACCAAAAACTTATACATGTACATAACATGCTGAAGATCTGTCAATAATATATAAACACTTCTCGAGTTCAAAATAAATTCTGCTTGTAAGCAGAAGTTGTACACAAACATATACAGATAAATAGAATATCTCGTAAAACGAATAAATACAAACTAAAAAGGTGGGAGAAATACAATTAAAGATCAGAAGCAGACTAAACAAAAGAAGTTTTCAACATTTATTAAATTCTCTTTCATTTAAGGAATCGATAATATTCTCACATCAATATTGAACAGTCGAAAAGTTTAGTGCCTTTCCACGAACGATATTTCGCGAACTTTGTACATTTCAAACTGTGTATGCTTGTGTAAAATTGACGATTATCTGTGGATTTTTTTATTTTTGTACTTAATACGGTGAAAAATACGTTATTGACGAACCCTAAGTGCGCTGGGTGTAATAGATTTTTAAAGAAAGTACTTAGTCAAAGAAAGGAAATTACATCAGAAGATGAGGCAATTTAATAATATAAGAGAGATGCCTTTTACGAGCAGTAAACAAATCAACAATAATCATTTGAAATAACACATGTTTATTATAGGTCAGACGCGTTTCGGCTTACAAAGCCCTCTTCAGTGACATTAAATATAAGATCGTTGGACAATAAGAAAAATTTCGATTTTTAACATGTAATACTTGTAGTTAGGGTGCGCATATTCTCGTGGAGTTCGTCGTCGATAGTATTCTTCATGGGCTAGTAAATTAAATCATCCTCCTTCGGATTGGATATGTCCGTGGAGTGACGATTAGAGTGGCGGAACGGTTCTAATTAGAATTGTATTCTTTCTTAGTATTCGTATGAGTTTCAGTTAAGTTAAAAATTTTCAAAGTAAAAAATTGGCTTATATTATCTACAAGGTGCAATGTAAAAAAACCCTATATATGAAATATAACTAATGAAAAAATAGAAAAAATAGAATTCTCCTCGTAATCGTGAAAGTGGTTAAGTATGATTCCAACCGTCTAGTCAGTGAATTAAAACTCTATAATTATGTTTATTTGAATAAAAACTACTCGGATGAAATATTGGTTTTTACCATTAGCGGTGAAGAAATGGAGATACATATCTAGTCCAGAATGTAGTTTATTGTTACTGGAAGCGTCTATACTGTACAAACTTAAGAGTGCTAATGACGGTTGGAAATTGATCTAGGCGCCACTCCAATATCACCATAACTAGACAGGGGTGGCGGGGTGCCCTTACGGAAAAAACACTGAAATATTGAGTGTTTACACTCAAATTTAAGTGTTAACACTTAATTTTGGGAGTTTACTCTCACATTTGGGTGTTATACTCAAATTTTGAGCGTTTACACTGAAGCTTGAAAATTTACACTCGAACATTGAGTGTGGACACTCAAATATTGAGTATTCATACTCAAAATTGAGTGTATACTTTAAAGGTTGAATATGTACACCCAATGATTGAGTTTTTAAACTCAAGTTTGAGTGTGTTTCTCAAGTGTGATTCTCAAGAGTCAGTTGAGTGTTAACTCTCATGATTGAATATTAATGTTGAAATGTAGTGTGAGAACGCTCGCAAACACTTGAGTATTAAAAAAGTGATTGCGTTAAATTTTTTAAGTATAATAAATGCAATAAAGTTAAAATATTGCGGTTGCAGTCTAATAAAAATTTGTTCTTAAGTTAAAAATATTTTTAAAATATTTTTTTATCTAAGTAAACTATAGTTAAGCTATATAGTTAAACTAGCTAAAATATAGGTAAACATAAGGAAAGTAATAATATTCACGTGTCTTTCACGTGTCATAAAGTTGATTCAAGTTGAGAGTAAGGGCCTATCCAGACAAACTTACATAATCGCATAAACGTATGTATAAAAAAATTGATCGGTCCACAAAGAAATGCATAAGGAAATGAATCAATCAATTTTTTTATGTGCAAGCTGTGCAAGTTTGTCTGGATAGGCCCTAACACTAAAATTGACACTCAAGTTGAGTATCCCTCTCAAGTTGAGTGTCACTCTCAAGTTGAGTGTCCGAAATAATACTCAAATTAAGTGTTACTTTGAGTGTCTTTTTGAGTGTTTTTTCCGTAAGGGTGGGATTTTTTGGAAGGGGTGGGGGAGTATGGTAGCTGATCCCTTAAATCCTGATCCCGATTAAATAAATAGATAATGAAGTCAATCCGTAAAAATAATAAATAAATACTTGGAATAAATAAAATTGAATAAACATAAATAGAAATTAATAAAAATAAATAATAAAATTGTAAAAATAAAGCTTAAATAGATGAATCAGTCAGTCAGTAAAAATTAATGAAAACCACCCAACAAAATAAAATTTGAAAAAGAAAAACCAAACCTAAAATAGACAATTGCCCATATCTATCAAAGAAACAAATACCCAATACATGTAAAACAACACAGAAGTCGTCGAAAGCTAAAGAATGTACAACATAAGTTTATGCGAGCTCTGTTAAATGTAGAACTATCGGAACAATTCGGTCTGATCCCAGCGTTACAAAAGAACTTAATTAAAAATTCTCTCTCACTGTCCATGTTATTGCCTCCCCAGATACTTAATGTCATCCGAAGACACTTCTTTAGACCGTTTTTAAACTGTATGAACGCGATTAACACTTGTCATGAGAGGAAATTCGCTTGGCTCCTCAGACGGAAGAATAACAACATTTTAAGGAAAATTAAACCTATTGTCTACTCTTGCAAAACTGATAACAGGGGAATTATTCAGAATATTAATGAGATTCATACTCAGCACGTGGATAATAATACCTTTTCCATAACAATTAACCCACAAGACTTTGAAATTAAAACACATAACTTACTTAATAAAATTAACGATAAATGGTTTTTTAATTTAACCAATTCCACCATCCCTTCTGATGTCTCAAGTCTCTTACAAATGGGCAGCAAATTTCGTTTACCTTCGTGTATATCAAAAAAGAAAACAGTTTATAACTTCATTAAAGATATTGAGAACATTCATAACATAAAAATGGCACAAACACAAACCGCCATAAGAAATATGGCAATCCCGCTATTAAAAAACTTTATTCGAGACAAAATATCGACATCTACGTTAGACAAGCATACTGTTAGCCTTTTAAAATCTACACACGATTTTTCTAAAAAACATCCCAATATCATTTTTACGCGTGCTGATAAGAGAAATGTTACAGTAGCGTTAGAGAAGGAGTTCTATATAACGGAATTGGAAAAAACACTCGGAGACGAGAATACCTATACAAAGATAACAAAAAATCCCATAAAGAACATTGAAAAAACATTAAATAACAACCTAAAATGCTGGCTTGAAGAAGGTTACATAACAAAAACTGAATTCTTCCGATTGAGATCAAGCGATTCCCTCCTACCGAAAGCATATGGATTAATCCGAAAATCCACAAAGTACATTTATGCTTTAGGGTTATTGTGTCTTCGTTAAACACGGCGTTACATAAAATAGGTTCACACCTACAAAAAATTATTGCTGAACACACACCAAAACCTTTTAGTCACGTGGATAACAGTGAGGAGCTATATAACAATCTATCAGGACGAGAATTGACGAGTTCTGATATTGTTTTGTAAATGATATTGTTTTTTCACTTGATGTCGTTTCTCTGTTCACTAATGTCCCTTTAGATCTAGCTTTAAAAAGTTTGGAAAAAAGATGGAGGTTCATAGAACCACACTCACACATCCCGAAGAAAGATTTTCTAAATATGGTAAAATTCATCCTCAATTCTACTTATTTTACTTTCAACGGTAAATATTATAAACAATACCACGGTACTCCAATGGGTTCCCCCTTGTCACCCATAATAGCAGACATAGTGATGCAGGATCTAGAAAAGTCGGTGCTAGACTCGTTAGGATATGAATACGGATTTTATTACAGATATGTAGATGACATTATCATGTCGGCACATAAAGACAAACTAAATGATATACTCGAGAAATTCAATAATTATCATGAACGAATAGACTTCACTATCGAAACAGCTAAGTCCAACACAATCAGTTTTTTAGATTTAAATATCATCAATCAAGAAGGTATAATACAAATCGGTTGGTTCCACAAGGAAACCTTCTCGGGGAGGCTTTTATCCTTCATATCAGAAAATCCAATTTCACAAAAAATAGGGATGGTTTATAATTTAACTGACAGAGCGTTACTACACTCACACCCGAAATTTCATGAGAAGAACATCCGTCTCTGCATAGAGCTACTGTTGAATAATGGTTAGCCCCTAAAATTTATATTCCATCATTTAAACCAGAGAATATTAAAGATTAGCTCTCGTTTCCCAATAAAAGAAAAAGATAAAAACAATGTTGAGGTGACAGAGGAGGGATACCAATATGTGGTTCTTCCTTATATAAAAGGCCTCACCACGAAAATATCATCACAGATGAAATCTAACATAAAACTAGGACTACGTGGCTTAAATAGTCTGAATAGATTTATTAAAGGTTGGAAAGATAGGGACAAAAAGGAGGAACATAAAAATGTAGTATATAAAATCAATTGTAGAGATTGTGATGCCTCTTATGTGGGTCAAACCAAAAGACAGCTAGGTACACGGTTGAAAGAACACATATCAAATGCAAGAACTGACCCTCAGAAACACTCAGTGGTCACAGAACACGCTAAAAAATTAGATCATGTTTTCGAATAGGGAAATGTGAGAATTTTAGACACAGAGAGCAAGTTTCAAAAAAGACTTACGTCAGAAATGATACACATTAAGGAGCAGAGAAACGGTATCAATTCACAGAAAGACTCTGAACTTTTAAATGAAGCATACATTGAAATAATATCAGAACTCGCCAAAATAAAACAAAATTAAACCCCCCCCCTCCTCTGGCCCCTCCCTTTTTCTCAGTTGTTCCTCACCCTGTGTACTTTCCCAATCATTATTGTACCCTTGTTTAAAAAAAAATTTTTTTAGAAAAATTGACTTATCTAATTATTTATTTAATTTTTTATTTATTTTATTTATTTTGAATATTTGTGGTTTACTGACTGACTCAATTGTCTATTTTAGGTTTGGTTTTTCTTTTTCAAATTTTATTTTGTTGGGTGGTTTTCATTAATTTTTACTGACTGACTGATTCATCTATTTAAGCTTTATTTTTACAATTTTATTATTTATTTTTATTAATTTCTATTTATGTTTATTCAATTTTATTTATTCCAAGTATTTATTTATTATTTTTACGGATTGACTTCATTATCTATTTATTTAATCGGTTTTAAGGGATCAGCTACCATACTCCCCCTCCCCTTCCAAAAAATCCCACCCCCACCCCTGTCTAGTCATGGTGATATTGGAGTGGCGCCTAGATCAATTTCCAACCGTCATTAGCACTCTTAAGTTCGTACAGTATAGACGCTTCCAGTAACAATAAACTACATCCTGGACTAGATATTTATCTCCATTTCTTCACCGCTAATGGTAAGAACCAATATTTCATCCGAGTAGTTTTTATTCGAATAAACATAATTATAGAGTTTTAATTCACTGACTAGACGGTTGGAATCATACTTAACCACTTTCACGATTACGAGGAGAATTCTATTTTTTCTATTTTTTCATTAGTTGCTCGACGCGGAATGGAGCTTTGAGGTCTCGGATAGCAAGTAACGAACACGCACACACAGAAATGATTCACACGCAAGTTTTGCACAAATACTAACAGAGTATATTTCACACACAGTCAAAAGTATAAGTCAAGTTTATAAATATGTACAGAAATATTAACACTTTCAGATTGCACTGGTGAAGCACGGACAGTGCGAGTCCGCGGCGAACCGCATGGTGCGAGTTCGAACGCGTTCAAGGCGCGTGAACACACGAGTTCCGCGAACGTGTGGAGCACGCGACTCCAAGAAAGTGCGCGTACAAAGCGAGCAAAGTAGGCGACTTTGCTATCGCGAAACCGCTCGAGATCGGATAAAGTGCGATTATCCGATATAGCGTGCGAATCACAATGTGCGTTTTACAGCGAAAAGAAATGCGGGTCGTACCTGAGTAGCTCGAAGCAGACATTAGCGATCGTCCCCTCTCCGTAATTGCTTTTATACCGCGCTTTTCCAGAATGTTCTCTTCTGTCGTCATTTCCTCTCGAAGGAAATGACGCCAGAAAAGGAACACGCCAGAAAAGCCCGGAAAGTTCCGATAAACAATTAGGGGACGATCGCAAGGTTTTTGGATGTTTAGAAAAACGGCAGCGCCGCCGTCTCTCTACTCGAGCGCGCGCCGCGTGAGCGCGGCTAAGTTTGACAATGTATTGCTAGTGGGACTCAAGTCCCGCGTACAGAGTAAATGAAGAGCAACGACAGCAATGCGTGCGATGCACCACACATCACTGCCGCTACTCTCCGTATATCAGGGCTGCATTGCACCACCCATGTTGCACAGGCCATGCAACACAGGCAATGCAATGCAGCGTGATGAAGGCTCGGCGGAGCCCCTCGTTCGCTCGCGAACATTAGTTATATTTCATATACATATAGGGTTTTTTTACATTGCACCTTGTAGATAATATAAGCCAATTTTTTACTTTGAAAATTTTTAACTTAACTGAAACTCATACGAATACTAAGAAAGAATACAATTCTAATTAGAACCGTTCCGCCACTCCAATCGTCACTCCACGGACATATCCAATCCGAGGGAGGATGATTTAATTTACTGGCCCATGAAGAATACTATCGACGACGAACTCCACGAGAATATGCGCACCCTAACTATAAGTATTACATGTTAAAAATCGAAATTTTTGTTATTGTCCAACGATCTTATATTTAATGTCACTGAAGAGGGCTTTGTAAGCCAAAACGCGTCTGACCTATAATAAACATGTGTTATTTCAAATGATTATTGTTGATTTGTTTACTACTCGTAAAAGGCATCTCTCTTATATTATTATTTTTAATACAAACGAGCATTGTCACGGATTCGTATGAGGCAATTTATTTTAGTGAGAATCTTCAACGAACAATCACTGTTTGCGATATTTTATGTGAAAATGTAGACTTTTTCAGTACAAAAAACAAAAATGTGACAATAAAACCGAAAACAAGGAACAGTCAACATCTAGTGATCCGATAATCAGTATACAACTTAAACCGAAGGTGGATAAGTTGAGTGATAAACAAATCGAGGTTCAAATTCAAAGAACAGTTTCGACGCACAAATACTGCTGTATTTATTCCGCTGTCAAAAATAGAATTGTGATTCCAGAAGAAGCTCGTATCCAATCGTTTATTAAAAGGAAGCTTTACATACCGACAGGCAATTGATGTTGTCGAATCCATTTAATAAAAAATCGGTTTTATGATGAAGATCTTGACTATTTAAAAATGTATTCGAACTCATCTAAACTCAGTGCTTCAGAACTGACTAAAATGATGTGCACTCTCTCTGTTAAATGTGACTCTACACTTTATGACAAGATCGGAGATTTTAATCTCTCCGAGAAACAGCTTTTTATTTTTACGGGATTAACATGGGAGAATATTATAATGTTAAGAAGTATGCTGAGTTCAATGTGAAACGGTCACAACCGTACTGTCACCCAAGCACTCGTTGTGTTTCTCTTAAAACTTCGCACAGGCAATTCAAATAAAATATTAGCTTCCATGCTTCAACTTGAACACGAACAGCTTATTTCGGAATACTCAACAGCAGTTCTCAAATTATTTAAAGATGTGTTGCCATGTTGTTTTAGAATAACTTCTTCCATCAGAGCTGATCTTAGAGAACTACACAACTAAGATTGCTAAGAATTTGTTTGATAGTCATAAACATTTATTTTTAATCTGTGATGGAACTTATGCACATCATCAAAAAAGTACTGTCGAGTCACAATGTCCGAAAGACAAATTTCGTGCACGAAAAAAGGCGGGGTGGTCAGACGAACCACCACGATCATGACACACACCGACTCTTCTCATTCGCTTCGGCTTATCGCCGGCTATCTGTAAGCGTCTTTCGGCACGTCGCCGATTCGTCTTGTTCAGTTTTGACATGACAGCGTTTCCTCGTAATCGGTAGCGGTATCTCGACATTAAAGCGGGCAAACAATGGGGCATCGATGAAACAAGGATCCGCCGAGAGATGACGAGGATTGCGCATCGTTACCGATTGGATGTCGGTGTCCCCCCACGAACCACCAAACTTGAGAATGGCCAATAGGAGAAAGAATCGAGGGTTCGGGGGGGGGGGGGGGGCGAGTCTAAGTCGATTCATTCCGGTAGTCGGTGTTGTAAGAGACACATCGGTCCTTAAAGATAGAGCCGGCACAATCATACAGAAATTAGTGAGAGTTTCGGAAAGGTGTGCCGTGATACCGCGACTCAGGAGTGATCTCCCAAGGCGTCGTCGCGGTCGGGCTGACCACCCGGACTCAGGGCGATAACGATCGTCCCCAGGCGAAGTCCAACCGACTCAGAGTGGATCCTACACTCCTAGGCGCGCGCCGTCGAAAATAACCGAGGCTCGCACGAGCAATGCGAATACCGTTATGTAATTACGTACGAATAGTGACCTAGTGTATTGATCTAAAATTTAAATAAACGTTATATACGAAACCACAGCGGCGGTGTTAGTGTCACCATCCTGATCCACAAGACATTTTGGTGCCTCCTGTGAGGTCGACCTCTGCAAGGAAAGGATATCCGCCTGCAGCAACGACAATTGGGATTCGCCATCGTCGATAAGAAACAGCGCGAACTGCGAGCTACCAACCAATTAAAGTAAGTCATTCGAGCCTTGTTTAAGCGCATCACTTCAAAATGGCAGAAAGAATTAAGATTTTAATTCAAAAGAGGACCTCGTTGAAGTCCCAATTGACAAATTTAAATAATACCCTCGATAAAGGCAAAATAGATAATGTATCGTTAAAATTACGAATGAAACGCGTAACGGAACTATATCATGCTTTCGAAGAAAATAACGATGAACTCGTGGTGCTAGACGGGAACGATGGACATCAAGCGGAGTTCACAGCAATACAAGATCGTTATTATTCTCTCGCGGCTAGAGTCGAAAATATCATACACGCGTCGAACGTGCCGGAAGCGAGTGCGAGCGGGTCAGTTGACGAGGCGCAAAGCGATAACGGGGGGTTCGCAAACGGTTGTAAGAGACGGCGAATCAAGTTGTCCGAGGCGTCCCTCCCCACATTCGACGGAAAATACGAGAACTGGCTATCGTTTAAGAACGCGTTCAAAAATATGATAGGTTCGCAAACGGATCTATCAGATATAGACAAGTTACACTACCTGAAATCCGCATTAACCGGCGAAGCAACCAATAAAACGCGAATTTTCGCGGTTGCCGGCATAAATTATTCCAATGCATGGGAAATTCTTGAACGAGCTTACGAAGTGAAACGGATCTTAGTCTCGCGGCACCTCACGCTACTATTAAATTTACCGGCGTTGGAAAGGGAAACGACACACGGCCTATCTAAACTCGCGGACAATGCGCAACAACACGTCGCGTCCTTGAGCGCTTTAGGCGTTACAGTAGGGCCTGAAATGATAGTTACGATTCTAGAAAGCAAGCTCCCGAAGAGTGCATCGGATAGATGGGAAACGACCCTCGAAAGAGAAAGGTTCCCGGAACTTGACGCAATGTACGAATTTCTATATAAATCTGCGGTCTGCGCGTCGAAGCGGGAAAGAGCGAAGGAGACGGAATCAGAAAGAATTAAGAGCGAACCGCCGACAAAGAAAAGGCGAAGTTCATCGTCGAACCAAGCATTCCTACTGAATGCGTCGCGTAATTGCATAATATGCAAATCGTCACCCCTTATATTCGTGCGATAAATTTAAACAGCTGTCGGTTCAAAAACGGATTGACGCGATAAAGGGAGCGAGATTATGCTACAACTGTTTGCGTTCTCATCGAGGTAGCACTTGCAAGTTTTCATCTTGCACTATTTGTCAGAAACGCCATAATACCCTCTTACACGTCGATAATTACGCAAATACGAAGCAATCCAACGCGGCAAAATCCGAACCGCCGCAAGCAAAATGACTAGTACAGGCGATCGGCAAGCGAATAACGAGTCTCGCGTCATTACAAATGTTTGCGCCGCAGCTAATGACAAGCGCGTTAGTGTACATCCGCGACCAAAGGGACAATCAAATTAAGTGTCGCGCGCTATTAGACACCTGCGCGACGGCGAACTTCATATCCGAAACCCTCGTGAAACAGTTAAGACTCCGCGTGGTAGCGCATTCTCTTCCTGTTCGCGCGATCAACGGCATGAGTACCGCATCGAAAGGCATGGTGCAAATACTAATTCAATCCGTATACGATGGGTTTCGTAAAAATTTGACGTGCATGATAATACCAGCTATTGCGGATTTGATTCCGTCCGAAGTGTTTCCTCGCGAGTCCATTCGAGTACCGTCGAATATTCGACTAGCGGACCCGGAATTTCATTTGCCGCGTCCGGTCGATTTATTGATAGGTTCCACAGCAACTCTGTCATTCTTTGCGATTGGTCAGATTAATTTGTCGCGAGTGGGTTACGAATTATACTTGCAAAAAACGCGGCTCGGTTGGGTAGTCGCCGGAGGCGCATCGCCACAAGGTTTGTCAACGACCCCGACGTGTTATTCTACCAATCTAGAAGGCTTGATACATAAGTTTTGGGCGTTAGAAGAGGTTGAGACAAGCAAACCGTTATCAGATGAAGAGATCGAAATTGAGGCACATTTCATGAAAACAATTTTTCGCAACGAAAACGGCCGGTACACGGTTCGCTTACCGTTTCGAAGTACGAGTAAACGTTTGGGCGAATCGCGAACGATGGCAATGAAACGTCTCCTATCTTTAGAGCGCAAGCTGAACGCTAACGCGACGTTGAAAGCCGAATATACGCGAGTCATAAACGAGTATATAGAGTTAGGCCACATGTCGTTAGTAGAGAATCCCGCCGAAGACGGGTACTACTTGCCCCATCACGCAGTCATCAAAGAAACAAGCAGCACGACGAAGGTGAGAATAGTGTTCGACGCGTCGGCGAGGGCGCATAACGGAGTGTCATTAAATGATTTATTGATGATAGGTCCGACTATTCAAGATGGTCTAATCGCGCATTTGATCCGATTCCGCACATACAACTACGTTATGAAGGCTGACATAGAGAAAATGTATCGTCAGATTTTATTGCACGAGGATGATCGCCATTATCAGCGCATTCTTTGGCGCCAAGGAGATAAAATCAGTACATTCCAATTGGACACGCTAACGTTTGGCGTTTCCTCCTCGCCGTTTTTAGCGATTCGAACGGTGCACAAACTTGCAGAAGACGAGCAGATCACTTATCCTAGGGCGGCTAAGATCCTGAAGTCGCATCTCTACGTGGATGACCTGCTAACCGGAGCCGAAACCATAGATCAAGCGCGCGCTATTAGAGACGAAATAATTGCTTTATTAGCTCGGGGAGGGTTCGCGATACGACAATGGGCCTCCAATGAAGGACGCGTAGTCGAGGATTTACCGCAAAGGGTGTTGCAAGGTAACCTCGGGTTAAACGCGGATTGTACCTTAAAGACTTTAGGAATAACGTGGAGTACAAACAAAGATAAGATATGTTATTCGACGAATCCGATTAAGAGATCAGAACGAGTAACGAAAAGAATTATACTGGCGGAGACAGCAAAAATCTTTGATCCGCTAGGACTGTTAGGTCCGGTCATTTTGTACGCTAAAAGATTAATACAAAGAACGTGGACTACACTGGGACGAAACCGTTCCGCAAGACATATATACAGATTGGACAGAATTCACGAAACAGTGGGAGTTGATGAATACCATCTACTTCGATCGTAAGTTACTCGTGGAGGAGTGCCGCGATGTTCAACTCCACGGATTTTGCGACGCCAGCAATGTCGGCTACGGGGCATGCGTTTATGTACGATCATGCGATAGACAAGGTAAAGCAAAGGTTAACCTATTATGCGCCAAATCGAGAGTCGCACCATTGAAGACGACGACTATACCACGGTTAGAGTTATGCGGCGCGTTATTATTAGCGCGGTTATACCGTGAGGCGAACGACGCGCTAAATCTTACCATAAGCAAAAATGTTTTTTGGTGCGATTCGACAGTGGTACTCCACTGGTTAAACACACCTCCGCATCGATTGAAAACGTACGTAGCAAACCGCGTCGTGAACGTCCGAGAATTAACGGGTTCAAACGAGTGGCGCCATATTAGATCGGAGGACAATCCAGCAGACGCGATATCACGAGGGCAGCTACCTCACGATTTCTCGCGGAATCAAAAGTGGCTTATGGGACCACAATGGTTAACAGGCGACGAATTAAAATGGCCCGGCGAATTTACTCCGACGAACGAAGTACCGGAATTGAGACAAAACGTATGTTTAGTATCCGTGAACAGTGAGCTCGACATATTAACCAAATACTCATCGTATATTAAGCTCATCCGGATAGTGGCATATTGCCTTCGAGTTAGACTTAGCAATAAACACACAGGACCGTTGCGCGCGGACGAGACTAAGGAAGCCGAAATACGGGTGCTAAGGTCCCTTCAAGCAGCCCGACTTGCGGATGAATTAAAATCGTTAAAAAACAATTCGGGTAATAAAGGCAAGTTTGCAAACCTAGATCCGTTCTTAGATAACGTGGGCTTAATCCGTGTGGGCGGGCGGCTTCAGAAATCAGATCTCACGTTCAATCAGAGGCATCCGATACTGCTCCCCAGTCGACACCATCTGACAGACTGTATTATTCGCGGTACTCACGAGAAGCATTTTCATGCAGGCATTCAGACGACTCTATATAATTTGCGGCAAAAATTTTGGCTACCGGACGGCCGTAACCAGGTACGGAAAATAATTCGCACCTGCACGCGCTGCATACGCTTCCGATCCGGCACCGTAGACTACAAAATGGGTAGTCTCCCGGCAAGTCGGGTACGCGCGGCACTACCGTTCGCTAACACCGGTATTGATTTTTGCGGTCCATTCTCTATAAAGGAGAAAAAATTCCGCAATCGATCCAAAATAAAGGTGTACGTATGCGTGTTCGTGTGTATGGCGATAAAGGCAATACATTTAGAGGTCGTCAGCGATTTGACGTCGGACGGATTCCTCGCTGCGTTGCGAAGATTCGTCGCTAGACGTGGGGTACCGGAGCATATTTATTCGGACAACGGCACCAATTTCGTGGGCGCCAACAATCAATTAAAAGAAATATACACGTTACTCAATTCGGAAGAACATAAGACTCTCGTACACAAGTTCGCGAGCGAACAGCAGATTACGTGGCATTTTATCCCACCTGCCGCCCCTCATTTCGGCGGGTTATGGGAGTCCTCCGTAAGACTCTTTAAACATCATCTAAAAAGGGTAGTAGGTGATTCGGTATTTACATTCGAAGAACTAAACACGCTCACTGTCGAAATCGAGGGTATCTTAAATTCCCGTCCGATTACTGCCATTTCTACGGATCCGAATGACTTACTGGCTCTGACGCCAGCTCATTGTTTGATCGGAAAACCCATAACTTCCTTGCCGGAAAGCGATTTGTTGACAGTTGCAGACAACCGGCTATCTACTTGGCAGCACATAGCCAAGGTGCGACAGGACTTCTGGGCGAAGTGGAGCCTGGAATATCTGAACGAGCTGCAAACTCGCTCCAAATGGACCAAAGAAGGATCCACGCTCAAAGTCGGAGACGTCGTCCTCATTAAAGACAGATCCATGACCTGCACTCAATGGGCGATGGGCAGGATCACTACCTTGATCCCAGGCGACGATGGCGTAGCACGGGTGGCCACCTTAAAAACTGCATCCGGAGAAGTGAAGAGAGCGGTAAAGACCCTCTGTCCACTTCCGAACGAGCAATCGTCCGAGTGATGACGCACGTCATCTGCGAAATTGTATGCGAAAACCTATGCGAATCCGTACGCGAACATGTATGCGAGATTTGGAACAATATTGCGGTTTATACGTTTCGTTTCAGTTGATCGGTGTACCCTCTCAACGGGGGGAGTATGTCGAGTCACAATGTCCGAAAGACAAATTTCGTGCACGAAAAAAGGCGGGATGGTCAGACGAACCACCACGATCATGACACACACCGACTCTTCTCATTCGCTTCGGCTTATCGCCGGCTATCTGTAAGCGTCTTTCGGCACGTCGCCGACTCGTCTTGTTCAGTTTTGACATGACAGCGTTTCCTCGTAATCGGTAGCGGTATCTCGACATTAAAGCGGGCAAACAATGGGGCATCGATGAAACAAGGATCCGCCGAGAGATGACGAGGATTGCGCATCGTTACCGATTGGACGTCGGTGTCCCCCCACGAACCACCAAACTTGAGAATGGCCAATAGGAGAAAGAATCGAGGGTTCGGGGGGGGGGGGGGCGAGTCTAAGTCGATTCATTCCGGTAGTCGGTGTTGTAAGAGACACATCGGTCCCTAAAGATAGAGCCGGCACAATCATACAGAAATTAGTGAGAGTTTCGGAAAGGTGTACCGTGATACCGCGACTCAGGAGTGATCTCCCAAGGCGTCGTCGCGGTCGGGCTGACCACCCGGACTCAGGGCGATAACGATCGTCCCCAGGCGAAGTCCAACCGGCTCAGAGTGGATCCTACACTCCTAGGCGCGCGCCGTCGAAAATAACCGAGGCTCGCACGAGCAATGCGAATACCGTTATGTAATTACGTACGAATAGTGACCTAGTGTATTGATCTAAAATTTAAATAAACGTTATATACGAAACCACAGCGGCGGTGTTAGTGTCACCATCCTGATCCACAAGACAAGTACAAACAATGAATTTCAAAGAAAAACTTATTCACGCCAGAAAAAAGTTCCACTATGCAAACCTTTTGTACCATTTGTACTACTGACGGATATATAGTGGATATGTTAGGCCCGTATCCCGCGAATTTGAACGATGCAGATGTCTAAAGAACTCTTTTTCAGGACTCGAACGCTTTGTGTAAGTTATTGCAAAAAAATGATAATCTAATTCTCGATCGCGGCTTTCGAGATGTGAAAGATGAGTTGGAACTAAAAAAAATTAAGGTATTGATGCCTTCTTTGAAAGGAAAACGTAAACAGCTTTGAACAAAGGAATCAAACAAATCCCGTTTTGTTACAAAAATTCGTTGGGCGTTGAAGCTGTTCACGGAGTAATTAAACAAAAATACCGACTCCTAACCATAAATTGAACAATAAAATGCTTCCAAAAATTGGAATGTACTTCCGGATTGCATTATTCCTCAATAATCAATTCGGAAAAAGATTAGAGTCTGATATAGAGTTTTCCGAAGAAATAGTGAAAATAATGAGATGTAAAAAAGTTATGGAAAATACATTAGCTGCTGAAGTCGAAGAAAAGGATTGGTTGCGTAAGAAATTAATTTTTCAAAGCATCTCATCAGAAGATGTTTTAGATTTCCCCGAAATAACAATTCGAGACTTGAAAATTCTTTTTACTAGAACTTATCAATTATCGCAAGCAGTATCATATTTAGCCGAGATAGTTGATAACGATCATCGGATTAAAGTGCAGTTTGTTAAAGAACGATCAAATATATTAAAATTGCAAGTGCCATCACGTCATATAAATCGGAAAATGTACCGGTGCTTTTTAAAGTATAAACCCAACAATGACATTTCTGGATTGGAGTATGCATGCGAATGTGCAAATGGAGGTAGAACTGTTGGTTGCTGTTCTCATGTTGCTGCAATAATTTACTATTTATCTCATGCCGGATACGTGTCAAAAATATTCAGACCAACTGAGATCCTTAGTGAAATGTTTCAGAAAAATAATTTTGTCCCTGTGATAGAGGACAATAGTGATGAAGATTAAACAGGTAAGAGACGATACATAAGTATTCAGATTTATCAGACTCCATATAAACTTTTTTGAAATACTTCTTCTAGAGCAAACTCTATCGTGGAAACTTATTAATTGTTAAAGTATTTGAGATGGCTGTGAATAATAAGAGAAGAAAGCGAGGTGTAGGCAGCGTCCGGCAAACCGTATGAGTTCAACTTCGATAATTTTTTAACTATGAAGTACCCTTCCAATCGTTTTGAAAATTAAATATGTTTTACAAAATAAATTGAAGATTTTTCTAGTAAAAAATAGTATTAGTATCTCATGAACAAATTATTTTTAAAAATTCGCAAAAATTTAAAAAAATTTTTTAGTCGGTTTTTTTTTTAAATTTCAAAATTTTTGTCAAATACCACACCATTCAATCCCATAACATATATTTTTTCATCAAAATCGGTTTATCCATTAACGAGAAAATTAAATTTTTTAATTTTTAATCTTACCCCCATAACTCTCATACAAAATGTTTTTTGAATATAATATTTGGTAGTTTTCACTCTTACATCACTACTAACTAGTGTCCGACCGAAACTAACAAGGAAGGTGTCGGAAGTGTCCCCCTCCAATTTTGATGAGCTTCTAATATGTTGTTCTCTAGATCAAAATAGGGGACACGTTTTTTTTTATACGTTCCCATACGGCCTTTTAGGGGGTGAAACACCCCTTTGAAAAAAATCGGTTTTTCGGAGCGAATATCTTCGAAACTAAAAAAGATAGAACAGAAATTCAAACTGGGTATTAAATGGCTTGATGAGTACTATAAAATAACGTAAAAAAATTTTTTTTTTTTTTTATTTTTCAAAAAGCCTTACCCCTTTAACTTTTTTTTCAAAATTTTGAATTTTTGTTTTTACCAAATTAAAGGTTATTTTTTTACGAATTCATCCATGTATATTAAAGTTATGTTGCGTAATATCATTTTCGAGAATTAATTATAAACGCCTCCGTACATACGCTATTTGTGTCGGTCCATGCGCTCGATTCTTCGCGCAACGCGTTTTCCTGTAATCAAAAGATGACGAATACACTTGGAGGACATATCCATATATAATCACGAAAGTTTTCATCACATATAGCTTGAGCACTTATATAAAACAAGTTTAAAAGTCTGTAAGACGAATAATTTTATCGTTGGAGAAAATGTCGTCGCTTTGCGAGCATCAGTTTAATACGTAACATCGTACATTTTATCGTGTACCCTTAATTAAATTGTGTGAACTATTAATCGTTGCAGTAGTTGTAGTAGTTTTATAGGTATGTATTTATTATTATAAATATAACAAGTATAATAAAACATTTTACTATTTTTTAATATACATAATTACTATCTGTACGTTGAACATATATGTTCGCGAGCGAAGGGCTCCGCAAGGCCCTCATCACGCTGCATTGCATCGCCTGTGTTGCATGGCCTGTGCAACATAGGTGGTGCAATGCAGCTACAACATACATGGAGAGTAGCGGCAGTGATGTGTGTTACATCGCACACATCGCTGTCGTTGCTCTCCATTTGCGCCGCGCACAGGACTTACGTCCCGCTATCAATGTATCACAGAACTTAGCCGCGCTCACGCGGAGCGCGCTCAAGTAGCGAAACGGCGGCGCTGCCGCTTTCCTAAGCTCAAAAAGCCTTGTCATCGTCCCCAATCATTTATGTCAAATTATATTTATGTAGAATTTATTTATATCGAATTTTCCGGGCTTTTCTGGAGTGTTCTTTTTATGTCGTCATTTCCTTCAAGAGGAAATGACAGGAAAGAACATTCCAGAAAAGCACAGTATAAAAACGGATGCAGAGTGGGGACGAGGGCTAGTCTGCTAAGATTCGTTCGAGGTACGACCCGCACTTCTACAGTTTTGATTTCGAGACAGCGAATTCGCACACAGCGACAACAGTCGCTTGCTATTCTAGCGTTCAGAATTCGTGAATATCTGAGTAGCGTACTCAGATATCTTCGCACGCGCCTTTCTGGAGTCGCTTGCTCCACGGGAGAATCAATCTCGGTGGTCAATCGCCGTTTTTGGACTCATCGCGCGCCTCACAACGGACTTGCGTTGTCCGCGCCGTGTTCAGTGCCGCGCGCTGAAATCGTGTATATAACTGTAATATAAGACTTGTGTGACTTTTATTTAACTGTGTTTTGGTGTAAATATACTTTAATTTCTGTTCAAACTTGCGTGTGATTATTTGTGTGCGTGCTCATTTATATCTTCCTCGCTCACTCGTCCAGTCACGAACATTTTGGTCCTTCGAGCCGGATTCCAGCCGGAAGACTTCAGTGCTCCGTGCCAGCTGCAATTTCCATCGATCTGAAAAATGGAAGCGCTTATTGCGGTACAAAACGACCATTTCGGGCGTATGGCACGAACGGTCGAAAACATGAAGAAGGTGGGTACCGCGAGGATCACCGCGGCCTTAGTCAAGAACACCCTTCATGTTCTCGACAAGAGATGGGAAAAGTTTGAAGCTCATCACGAGACGATTGGTTCGCTCCTTTCCTAAGGAGCTCGAAAACCATGACTATTTAACAAACGACCTCATGGGTCTCGCAGAGGGCACGTACCTGGAGCAAAGGACGTTGCTCCTCGAATACCAATCCGCCGCAGCGGACGTGAAGCCGGCATCCTCGGAGACGGCCCCTCCTCCTCGGACGACCTTGCCGAGGATTCAGCTGCCGAGCTTTTCAGGAAGGTATGAGGACTGGCCGCCCTTCCGTGACTTATTCCGGTCTCTTATTGTCGACGACCCCTCTATCTCGGACGTCACCAGGCTTCACTACCTCAAAGTGAGCCTGAAAGGAGAAGCGGAGTCGCTGATAAGAAGTCTCGCTACTACCGAGAGGAATTTCACCAGGGTGTGGGAAGCGCTGCTGCGCTACTATGAGAATCCACGTCTCCTGGTGCGCTCATATTACGCAGCATATACAGCGCTGCCTAAAATGAAGAGCGAGTCGGTGACCGAGCTCCGCCGGCTGTTCCATGCAATGACGAGCACCGTCGGCTCGTTACAAAGCATTGGCCGACCCATCCCCAGCAGCGAGGACTTGTTCGTCTTCCTCTCCGTGGAGATGCTCGATCCTCGCTCCAGGCGCGAATGGGAAGACACCATCGGCGGCACAAGCACGCCGCCCACGTACGAGGAGCTGCACGAGTTTCTCGAGCGTCGATTACACACGCTTGAGGCCGTGCAGCCCATCAGGACCGAGGCAACCTCGCGAGTCGCTACCAAGACTCACTTGGCCCAATGGAAGGAGCCCAGCAGGAAGGAGAAGGAGCGGTGTTCCCTGTGCCGCAAGGATCACTTCTTGATGTCCTGCGACACCTTCCGCCAGAGGACTGCAGCTGAGAGGAAGCGCTTCGTGGAGGACCATCATCTCTGTCTCAATTGCCTGGGGAAGCACAAAGTGGGTGAGTGCCAGTCTAAGCGCAACTGCACCGTTTGCGAAAAACTTCACCACTCCGCGTTGCATGACGCGTTCCGCGAACCCGCGACAGACTCTACTCGCGTTGCAGCGGGTGCAATTACATCACATTTCGCGTACCACCCTCCGGAGGGTAAAGTTGCCGTCCTCCTCGCCACCGCGCGTATCCAGGTGCGTGATCGGTTCGGTAACCTGTACCCCGTCCGGGCGCTTATTGATCAGGGCTCGGAGGTTTCAATAATCACCGAGGCCCTCGGGCAACGACTGCGACTTCCGCGATCTCGAGCTTCGGTGGCAGTGTTCGGCGTGGGGGGACGACAGACCGGCATCGCGCGCGGACAAGTGCGACTCGACGTGGCAAGCGCGAGTGGTGACGAAGTACTCACCGTGTCCGCGATTGTGCTTCCCCGGCTGAGCGTCTACGCCGGACTCGCGAGTGGCGCTGAACAGGAGTGGCCGCATCTCCGGGGCATTCCTCTGGCCGATCCGACATTCACCTCCGCGGACCCCATCGACGTTCTCCTTGGGGCCGATGCTCATGCCACGATCCTCGCTCCGGGTATCCGACGGGGCGGGGAGCTGGAACCTGTGGCACAGGAGACAAAATTAGGATGGATCGTGTCGGGCGCCGCCGGTACCGTCGCGTCACGAATCGCGTCGTTACACACGTGCTCCGTGGACCAGCCGCTCGATCGTCTCGTGAGACAATTTTGGGAGCAGGAAGAGGTCACCGCAGCTAAGCATGCGATGACGGTAGAGGAGCAGGAGTGCGAGGTCCTTTTTGCACGGACACACGCTCGCACCGAGAGCGGCCGGTACATCGTGCGACTCCCGACCGCGCCCCGAATACCAAACCTCGCCGCGACGCGGAACGTGGCTGCGCGGGTGCTCTCCAGCGTGGAGAAGCGGCTCGCGCGAGACTTGCGGAAATGTACCGAGCATTCCTGGAGGAATACGAGCGGCTCGGGCATATGACGCGGGCCGCGGCATTGTCTGAGGACAAGCAGGGGTGCTACCTACCGCACCACGGAGTGCTCAAGCCGACGAGCACTTCCACCAAGCTCCGGGTCGTGTTCAACGGCTCGGCAGCCCTCCCCGGCGGCGAATCCCTCAACCGGTTCCTGCGAATGGGGCCGAACTTGCTGCCATCATTGGCGGACGTTCTACTCCGTTGGCGGTGGCATCGATACGTCATCGCCGCGGACGTAGAAAAAATGTACAGGCAGATCCTGGTCCACCCAGAGGACAGGGACCTGCAACGGATCCTTTGGAGAAGTGACGATGGAGAAATTTCAGAGTACAGACTGAATACCGTTACTTACGGTATGGCGTGCGCTCCGTTTCTGGCGATCCGCATCAGCTCGCCACGGACGAGGAGGAGAGGTTCCCAGACGGCGCGAGTGCTCTGCGACGGGACGTCTACGTCGATGACGTCCTGTCAGGGGCACCCACAATCGAGGAGGCCAGGGATCTCGCGAGACAGCTGCGGGATCTCTGCATGGCGGGCGGCTTCCCCCTAAAAAAATGGGCGTCAAATCAGCCGGACATCCTGGAGGACATCCCGGAGGAGGACCTGTCGCAACCTGGGGTGCGTGTGTGGACGACACTCACCACCCACTCGACGCTGGGGCTGCACTGGCGCCCAGGGGACGATACCTTCGTCTTTGTGGTGCAACCGGTATCATCGAGAGGGATCACCCGGCGGACGGTCCTCTCACAAGCGGCACAGCTGTTCGACCCACTGGGCTGGCTGGCCCCCGTGGTCGTGAGCGCGAAGATCTTCGTCCAGGGGACCTGGCTACTGTCGCGCGACTGGGACATCCCCCTCCCGACGGCGGAGGCAGCGACGGTGGCAGGCCTTCCTGGACGATCTCCCAACGTTGGCGGAAATCAGAGTCCCTCGGTGGCTCCAGTCCAGGCGGGACCAGGCGGAGCTGCACGGCTTCGCCGACGCCTCGGAGCGGGCCTACGCAGCCGTGATCTACCTGCGAACCGAAGAAGAGGATGATTGGTCTGTTCGCTTGGTCGCTGCCAAGACCAAGGTCGCACCAATCAAACAGATTTCCTTACCGAGGCTGGAGCTGTGTGCGGCAACCCTGCTGGTCCGATTGATGGCCCACGTGCGGACGGTCCTGGGGCTCGAGACCGTGCCAGTCCACCTCTGGTCCGACTCCACCGTTGCGCTGGGCTGGATCCGAGGCCACTCCACGCGGTGGAAGACGTTCGTGGCCAATCGGACGTCGGAGATCCAAACCACGCTGCCGGGTGCGGAGAGGCACCACGTGATTGGGCAGGACAACCCGGCCGACTGCGCCTGCCGGGGCTTGCCACCACGAGAACTCGTGCAATACAAGCTGTGGTGGCAGGGCCCGGCCTGGTTGCACGGCGACTTGCCTCGAGATGCGGAGGACAATCTGGTGGCAACCAGGCTCCCCGAGGAGAGCACACGGGCCATCGTCGGGGCGACGCTGACCAAGGAGGAGCCGGAGCTGCTGCGTCGGTACTCGTCCCTGCGACGGCTGCTGCGCGTCACTGCGTGGTGCCGGCGCTGGCTGCGGACGAGGGACGACAAGGCGGATCGGCTCCCCGAACTCACCGGCGACGACCTGGAAGAAGCGCTGCTGACCTGGGTGCGAGTGGCGCAAGCGGAAGCCTACGCGACTGAAATTAGTTTGTTACAGAAAGGTCAAACAATCTCCAGGAAAAGTGCACTGCTCAAACTTACCCCGTTCCTGGACGACCAGGATGTGCTGCGGGTTGGAGGCAGGATCCGCCGCGCGCCCCTTGGATACGACAAGAGACACTCCATTATTCTCCCACAAGGGTCCTCACTCACCGCGTTGATCATCAACGATTGCCACGCCAGGACGCTCCACGGCGGCGTGCAGCAGACTCTGGCAGCGGTGAGGCAGTGCTACTGGGTGCCAGGCGGGCGGTCCGCCGTGAAGAGGCTCACCCATTGCTGCCTTCGGTGCTCGCGATGGCGGGCGGCATCCACGCCGCCACTTATGGCTGATCTCCCGGCGCCCCGTGTCACTCCGGCGCGCCCCTTTACGCACACCGGAGTTGACTACGCGGGTCCGGTGTTACTGCGAGCCACCAAGGGTCGAGGGCACCGAAGCAGCAAGGCCTTCATCGTCGTGTGGGTCTGCTTCTGCACGCGGGCGGTGCATCTAGACGTGGCCAGCGACTACAGCACGGAAGGATTCCTGGCTGCCCTGCGAAGGTTCGTTTCCCGTCGGGGAGTGCCGCAGGCGATCTACTCCGACCAGGGCACTAACTTCGTGGGTGCCGATAAGGAGCTTCGGGCCCTCTTCACGGCGAACTCTCAAGAGGCCCGCCACATCGCCCGGGCCCTGGCGGAGGAGCGCATCCAATGGAGGTTCAACCCTCCGGCGGCTCCTCACTTCGGCGGCATATGGGAGGCGGCCGTGAAGTCGGCAAAGCACCACCTGAGGCGGGTCATCGGCGATGCCACCCTCACCTATGAGGAGATGGCGACCCTCCTCGCCGAGGTGGAAGCATGCCTCAATTCGCGGCCGCTCTCCCCCCTGACGGATGACCCGGACGACGTGGCGGCCCTCACACCGGGCCACTTCCTCATCGGGGCACCTCTCCGTGCCATCCCTGAGCCGTCACTCCTCGACGTGCCGGTGAACCGGCTCTCCCGATGGCAGCTCGTCCAAAGGATGCGGGACCACCTGTGGCAGCGGTGGCGGGACGAGTATATCCACGGCCTCGCGGAACGCCCCAAGTGGCAGCGTGCAACGGAGCTGGTGCAGGAGGGCCAGCTGTGTCTCGTGCGCAGCGAGCTGACGTCACCCGCGAAGTGGCCACTTGCATGCATTGTCGCCGTCCATCCTGGCCGCGACGGCCAGGTTCGCGTCGTTGAGGTGAAAACGGCCACCTCAACACTCACCCGACCGGTCAGCAAGCTCGTGGTGCTTCATCGAGACGAGGCGGGAACATCGCAAAGCGTACGAGGCACAGCGGGTCCTCCCGGCTCCGCAACGAGGGATTGCACGTAAGCGCATCACTTTCACGCACATTCGCTGCACCATTATCACCGCTCATACATTCACATTTTTATTCCGCTTACAGGTCATTATCGTTCCTCATTGCTGCTTTTCATTATTACGCGTCTACATCGCACTTCACTACGTTACCGTTTAGTTGTTCGTTCGCGATTCACTTCTCATCTCACATTACCACATCTCACACGCGTATCCACTCGCGTTAACGTCTCGTCGCGTGCCGCGGATCGTGCGTTTTCACTATACTATTTTTTCTCACATTCACAGCCGATTCAAGTAACACTGCGAAACACGGCACGCGGCGAGCACGTGTTCGGAAAATCACGTGCACCACGCGGGTGCTACTCTTGCGCGCC